>ML119815.1:5487-90386 GCA_003788565.2 Ascobolus immersus RN42
TAAATGCCACCGATTTGTACTATTTTATTTATGAGCAGAACAAATGGGGGAAATGTAATATAACATTTTCCCCACACAAATATTTTTGCGTAGTGTCGCCGTACCACGTTGCAAAAATGGACTGCTCGAAAGAGAGCAGAGGTTAAAACAAGTTTCGGTACGCCTCATCTCCTCGTCTACGGATAACAAATCTTGAGGGCCACTCCACGATATCCTTTATAGGTCTTCCGGTCTCTACCGGCCCACCTCATTCCCAGAATCGACGTCAAGGCGGCTGCCTCTAAGCACGATTTTGAGTTCAGCCTTCCAGCTTGCACAGGATGACGTACGGATAACCAAAGGGGACGGTAGTGTGTTTTGACGATTGCGTGTCTATCACCTTTTCGCTCTTTACATGCCGTGTCGTGATGGAACGTCGGATCCACGAGATCCGGTTCAGGCGTACGGTATCTCTTTCATCTCACCTCTTGCTTACGCAGGCTTGCTTCCCACACGTTCCCACAAGAAACACCAGAACGCCAAGGCAAAGTCAAACACGTTTGTACTGATACATGGGGACGATTCACTGCGGCGCTGCGTCACCGTACACTTCCACGATTTCTTCCATTATCTCGAACATCACCACGTCATCTTTCCACCTTCTGGCTTGCAAGTACGAGTTTGGATGCCCCTTACTTCTCATCTACTGACAATCCAAAGGGTGGTTCTTGTGCACGATATCTTACACATCGCTCCTTTCATTACACGATTTCATTCCTACCATCTCATTTCCGCGTGCTCACATTGTACGCTCCCAGAATCACGATTGGTCGAACCTGATCCTCTGCACGTTCATCAATGCCATCAGGTTGGCCAGTATGTTTGCACATGGGGGTAGTATCGTAATGTTATGGAAGGCGGTGAAAAGGGCACGAGTATCTTCGGCCAGTATGTTTGCACATGGGGACGAGTCATCGCAGCATCGTGCACGTGGTGGTAAGAGAGGTTGTGAAAAAGGCACGGGTATCTTCCATTCTCGTGAAGGAGTGTATTGCCGTACGTGCCGCTAGAGAATCAGAAGCCGCAGCACAAAACACGGTCTTTCTGAGGACTTTTCGGACCATGTACGCTCTCAGTCAGAGCATCTGCCTCGACAAGAAGAAGAACGAGTTGAACAAACACCGTCGAAAGAGAGCGCAGAACACTTTACGGGATAAATGGGGATGTTTCCTCTCAGGCTGCCGGCTGGCGATGGGTGACCACACGATGCTCATGGATGGTGTATCGCAAAGCGCTAGTTTCCCGATTACGGCCTCTCTTTCTTCCGATTAGTTCATGAGACTCCTTACTACGAGCAAATCTCATCGGATGCTGTCATCTCATATAACGTTGGAAGAAGACGCATGCAGGGTTGTGGAATGGGGATGGGCATGCAACTGAAGAAGAGATGGAACGATACTTGTGGATGGAGTGTCGTTTGCTTTTTCTAGTCACTGATATCGATTCGGCGAAGGCAATGCACGCATACGCTCTCGATCTTACTTCCTCCTTCGACGAGAGTCCGCAAACGAGTGTCACTAAGCAAATGGTACCTGAAGAAAGAAACACGGATGGTTGGGAATGGGGATGCTTTCCAGTTAGAGCGCAAAAGGAAATTACGAATGGAGGGGCCTCGTTTGCCTTTTCTAGTCGCTGCTATGATTGAAGACACCGTATGCACTCGATCCCATTTTCTTCTTAGGGTCGAGAACAAGGTGAACGAAATCGCCCGAAAATACATATGCAGGGCGTACGTGGTGGGATGGGGATGTTCATCCAGACAATGGAACAGTGCACGTTTCTCTTGGATGACACCCTACTTAGTACGCACTCGATCTTATTTACTTCCAATGTCAATGTTCAGAGACTGCGAAAGATTATTACAAAACTTTAAACAATCGAAAAAGAGATGCGGAGCGTGGGGAATGGGGATGTCAGTGTACAAAGTACAGCGGGTGAAAAGGGGAATTTACGAATGAGTGGAGCGTCGTCTTTCTTTTTCGTCATTGGATGAGCAAATCAAAGAAACGAGATTCTGCACCAAAACTTCATATCCCTTCAATACGAGCTCTTTTCAATTCACTTCGTACTCAGATAAGTTCAAGAGTACGAGAACATGATGCAGGAGGTATGGACAAGCGCCCTTTGCAGACAGTTTCGGATGCACGATACATCTTGTTGGCTGCTTGCGCATGTAGCTATAGGCAAAGGCAAGTACATTTCGAACAATGCAATTGCAATAATACCTGTACGAGTATGTTTGTTCATAAGAGATGTTGTCCCATCTGTACGCACTTCACTGGCATGCTACCATCAAGGAAATAGTACGAGTTGCCTCTCTTACAGATCAATTCAAGGATTAGCGAGAAAGAGCAACACGGGAAGCTTCATTGAAGGAAAAGGGATACGTATACAGATTTCAACAGCTGCTTCTACACGAGTAGTGCCTTGGGTTTTGCTGGCCCGTTTCTTTGTACAAAGAGATCTCGGAATCGACATGTTGCTGCACGAGAGTTTTTCACTTGGGTTTACTACTCCCGATGCACGATATCCTTCTCATCTCATCTCTCGAGAATGATACAGAGGTCCTCTCAGGCCTCTATCATATATACTCCCCAAGCAACTCAAACACGTCAGCGGGTTGACAACATGTTTAAATTTGAGCATGGGGATGGCTTTTTGAAGACCAAGGCACGTACGTGTATCTTCATTGCTGTTCCGGCATTCAACTGCAATTTGCAATGATACACGTTCCAGTATAGTGTTCAGGTCACTCTGCTACATTGTTTCTGAATAGATGTCGAGGCATTCTTGATACATGGTTTCATGAGTCGAGATGATTTTTTGGAAAATGGAATATGGCACATCGTGTTTATTCCGGAAAGGACTGTTGTTGTGTCCGAATCAGCATCTCTCAGGCTGGTTAAGGCCTCCGTCATCAGGTGAAGATAGTGGGTTCGACTCTTCCAGTAACTCTGACGTTGAGCTTTTTGAGCTGCCTCCGCATTTCGGTTAGCCAGTCTGAAGGCTCCCATTACTTGCTTTCAATGGGGATGAAAACAAAACCTGTATCGTGGCCGAAGCATTCGGTATAGTTGGACAAATACCATCCGAGAATGATTACGTGTCGTTCTTCTAGCATGCATCCATAAGTAGCTGTTTATGAAAGGGCAACTCTCGAAACAGCAGGGCATACGTAAAGATTACTGGCGTCTCGCATAGTCGAGAGTTGAGATCGTTCAGTATACCCTCAGGTCGAATTGGTGCGCACGACAGCTTGCCATGCGGGAGGTGAAACGACCTACAGGCCCTATTTGGAGCGTATGACATGTACTAAGTAACTAAGTACTTTCCAAGTTTCACAGGATTCAACCAGCAAGAGTTACGTGCTTGGCTACAATGAAAGTACAGAAAAATGATCAAGATGGACTTACAACAGCAGTTCGAGTGCTAGGAGCGTGCGTGGAGCATCAAGCTGCACGTTGTGTTCAAGTTGCTATCCTACTTGAAGAATACAAAGAAGGAAATAGCTTGTTACGATTGAAGAACATGGGAATGGAGGTTACTGACGTGAAGCATCGAGTTGTACTTTGTGACACATCCAAGCACGTAAATGAGTGCGAATCTTTCAACTATGATACTCAGGCTATGGAACGTAGCGCGCGAAGTTCGTGAGCTGTCTGCGATACTCAAAAAGAGCGAGTTCCTTTCAAACACACGCACGTATGAAATACCTATGGTAATGAGGTTACCTTCAGAATGAAAGCATACCGAACACGATCAAGCCGCATGAATGCCATATGTAAAAGAAGATATCGAAACGGAATTGATTACGTATGCACAAATGGTTTTCTTTCACCCAGTTTACGGAGAGTCGGATGATCATGAACAAAAGAGAAGCGTTTGCATACTGCGTCACTCCACAACACGATTTACAGCATGTACGACATCTTCCGATGTGAACGCTTGTACGAGTACCTCTGAAACTACTAGGATCGCAATACGGTAGATGTACAAGGGGAAAGCAATGTTCCTGGAAGCCTAGACGAACGAATACAGTTGTCAGATTGTCGTTCGCTGAATGAAAACAATATGAGGAGTTTACTTACTTTACGCCTATTTCACGAGTGGTGCAAACAAAAGCCAATCAAGAAGCATCTACGAATACTAATACAAATGGGGACGAATTAAGTACTCAATGTACCAAGCAAGATTGATTGACTGTAGAAGAATGTGGAAGCATCACAGCATACGATGCATCAAGCTCGTTTTGCATACAAAAATGATGAGTGTCGCGGGCAACCATCGTGCACAAAAGATGCCGACAGCAATTGGAAAAGTTAGCAGAGATACGAGCAAGCAAAAGATAATCAAGAAGAAGAATTCTCATTCAGTCACGTGTAAACTTCCTTCGAAATCTCACGTCTTTAATAGGACCAAAGTACGAAGTCTGAGAAATGGGGATGTCTGTACGATTCACTAGCCACTCAACTCTATACTGGCAAAGAAATCACTTTGGTCTGAACATCCTACGAAGATGCAATGCTTATACACAAACTCTCACGGTCAGACAATCAACAAAGGTGAAGCCCTCTACGAGCGAAAGTACTTCAAGCATAGAATGTATAACAAACGCCCTAACGAGAGTTGAAAGATCTCTAGAATAAAGCTTCGAAGGATGCACGTTTATTTTGTACGAAGAAGGGGGAAGTATGAGCACGAGCCATGCAACACCCGAATGCTAAGAAGACACGAACGCGATACAGGGATGGAGTTCGAGCACGTTACATTTTACTCAACTAGTATACTACATCAATTCCACAAAAGAGACTCAGAGATCTCTGTTGGACATTCAACGAGCGGAAACATAAATGGGGACGATCCTTCGGACTGGATGATGACGAAATCTTCACGGTAGAGTTGAAAGCAAATCACATCTGAGCTCATAGTAGTAAGTACAAAACGAATTTGAGCATCGGCATCATACAACAAACACATAATTCTTACACGTCGAGTTTTACAAAGTTTAAGTTTATATTGCTTTTTGCGCTACGAACCGTGACACTCTGAAGCAAAATCATTGAGGAGACGAGGCCACGAGGTCACGGAAATGTGAAATCAGTTCATTCCAAGTTCTAATCAAGCCAGTAAGGAGACTCGGACAAGATGAATACGAACTCGGAATCCAATTCATTACTAGGAGGCGGAAAGTGATTGTACGGAAGAGCAAGCGAGAGTAGCATAAGTGTTCAAAACGAAAACAGTGAAGAATTATGCGATTCTACGAAATCATGATCATGAAATCGGCAGTCAAAAATAAGAACCGTAAACAGAAAGTACGAGATGAAAGTATATTTTTCATGCTGGAGAAATGGGCAAAAGAACGATACGAGACAGTGGATCAAACAGTCCATAAGCACGCTCAAATCACGAACATTAACACGTACAATACATGTAACTCTCCGGAACGAACCTACGGCTTATTCTAAATCATATGTACCACTCAACAAGCGACGCTACGAGGACCAAGTCTCTTGCAAAATCAAAACAACCCCTCCAGGGTTCGAACTGCAAAACCTCACGGACCAAAACATACAGCACCAAGGATTCCCGCGTGGTCACCCACCGCAGTACTAATTTGGCGATTAGAAGCTTGACTATGGGAGAGCGGACGGGATCCCGTATATTCTTCAATCGATGGCCGTATGTGACTATTTAGCAATTCTATTTATTATGACGGCCCTGAATGTTTCCGCCCCCACGTTCCGCCACGAAAAGGCACCCACCCCATTCCTCGGCCTGACGATAACAACTTTCAAACTTCCTCAACCACCAAAACATCTCCTCACAACCATCACCGCCACCGCCAACCTATTCACTCCCCACCGTCTCACCAGCCACCAAACCCATCTCTATCGCCAATCCACTCCGCTGTATCAGGCTCGACCCACAACCACAACCATGCCTCGTCGACCCACCCCCTCCTCCTCCCTCTCCCACTTCCTCACCCCCGACACCAAAGTCACCACCTCCGCAACCCTCGCTACATTGTGGGCCTCCTACGGCTCCATCCTCTCCCTAACAGCAACCCACCCCACCCTCCTCCCCACCCCCACAAAACTCGTCCTCAAAACAATCTCCCCCCCTCCCCACGCCTCCTCCGACGACGAGTCACACCTGCGCAAGTTGATCTCCTACCACGTCGAGCGCTACTTCTACTCTGCCCTCGCGCCACAACTCGAAGGACGGGGCGTCAAGGTCGCTCGATCGTTCCCGGAGCTGCTTCTGCCGCAGAGGGAGGGGAACACGGGTGTGTTGTTGCTGGAGGATCTGGGGCCGGCGGGGTATCCGCAGCCTGCGGGGCATGTGTTGAGTAGCATCACGGGGGTGAAGGCAGTCCTCACCTGGCTCGCGCGATTCCACGCGACGTTTATGGGGAAGGTGGACGAGCACCATCTCATCCCACCACCGCTCGAGGCAGACTTGGATAGGATCGACAAGGGGATCTGGGCGAACGGGTCGTACTGGTACCTCGCGACACGGCAGGATGAGTATCGCGACATGCTAGAGTCCGGGGAGGTGGAGTGGTTGGAGCCGTGGGTGGAGGAGGTGGATCGGTTGCTGCATGACCCCGGGGCGAAGGGACGGACGGTGTTGCATGGGGATTGTAAGGCGGCGAATATTGTGTTTAGCGCGAGCGGGACGGAGTGTGCGTTGTATGATTTGCAGTATTGTGGGGCGGGGGTGGGGGTGGTGGATTTGGTGTATTTTCTGGGGACGAGTGTGAGTGGGCGGTTGTTGGAGGGTGGGGGGGATGAGGAGTTGGTGGGGTTTTATGCGGAGGAGGTGAGGAGGGCGGGGGGGTTGGTGGAGGAGGGCGTTATTAGAGAGCAGTTTGAGTGGGCGGTTGTGGATTGGATGCGGTTTATGGCGGGGGGGGGGGTGGGGGGGGGGAGGGGGGGGGGTGGGGGGGGGGGGGAGAGGGGGGGGGGGGGGGTGTGGGGGAATGGGAGGTGGGTTAGTGCGAGGGCGAAGAAGGCGTGTGCGGGGTGGAAGGAGAGGGGGTATTGTGTTAAGAAGGAGTAGGCCTGGGAAATGAATGTGGGGATGTTGAATCGGTTAGGAGAGGAGAGGAGAAGTAGATGTAAGGAGAAAGGAAGAGTTCTAGACATTTGCTAATTTAGTTGTAGATATTATCGAGGCCAGCTCGTTATAGAAGATATCCATCCACTCTATGCATGACTCCATCCATATCACCAACCAACCACTTTCCCCCAATCAATACCCCCTCCCCAACCCAGCATGCGCCTGCGCCGCCGCACTCGACAAATAACTCCCCAACGCCATCCCCCCAAGATACTCCTCGAGATCCCTCCCGATCTGCCCCAGCGTCATCTTCTCCTTCTTCTTCTCAGCACGATGATCTTCCTCCAGGTCCGTAGGTTTTTCGAGCAATACCTCCGGCTCACTACTACTCTCCAGTTTAATAGCCGGCACGGGCTTTTCAATCGTCAGCTCGCTCTTGATGAATTTTACGGCGTCCGTCATCCATTTATCTTCGTAGTTGTGGTGTTGGGTGGAGTCGGTAGCGTCGATTTGTGAGGCAAAGGCGCAGTAGGGGTCGCCAAAGTTGCAGTAGGAGCGGATGTGGGGGATCCAGGAGTTGAGGAGCGAGAGGGAGTTTGAGGTGCGTGGGAAGAGCTGCTGGTGTTAGCTTTGGTGGGATTATCCCAGTGGGTACATACGCCGTTAAAGTCTGAGCCGGAACCAATATTGTAGGGAGCAGAGTTGACGTGGCGGGGATCACCAAACAGGACGATCGCCTTGACTACACATTACGTGTTAGCTTTGTCGACAATGCGGGAGAGGACACACTTTGCTTCCCCACCTCACTCCCCGGATTAATCCCCACACTCCCCGCCTGTTTACACCCCAACTTCTCCACCACCCCGCCACCCCCAGCAACAATATCCCCCACCACCTGCGCCCCCTGACTATGTCCCACCAATACAATCTGGCTCTCGGGACACCGCTTCGCATACTCTGTCACCGTCTGATTCCCAGCCATCACGCCCTGCAGTACAGAGTCGCAGTAGTCATCTAGACTCGCGGGGTAGACAATGTCTTGATAGGAACAGGTAATGTTCTGGGGCAGGGAGGTGCACAGGCTGTTGGAGAGGGTGGGGAGGAAAGAGTTGCTGTAGGAGGCTACGCCGCGGGCGAGGAAGAGGTGGATGTCGGTGCAGGGGCGAAGGCCGGCGATTTGGCCGTAGACGCCGCTGGCGATTAGGATGAGGACGGTGCTGAGGGTAGAGAGGGAAATCATGGCGGGGAGAGCAAGGACCTGCTTGCGCGGGGGTTCGGAGATGTGGGTGGGATGGGTTTATATGCAGGGAGGAGTTATGAAGGGGTGTGTTGCGTGTGTGGGCGGAGGTTCGGCCGGGAGGGTAGGAGGAGATGTAGAGGACTCCGAGGATGTCATAGTTGTGATGGGATGGAGGTCGAGTGTTGGTGAAGGAAGGTGTGGTAACTGGGGAGACGATCTATCGAACAAAGTCAGCGAACCTCCTTGCACTCTCTCTCTGGACTAACTCTTACCTTGTTCGCAGACATCCACCGCAACAACAACTAGGAGCAAGCCAACAAGGTCGAGTAGCATCTCCAGAACAACCAAAAGAGTCTACCCGATACCTCATTGTTCCGGCCAGTCTACAGATTCACATCCATCACATTCCGAGACAAGCTCTTGGAATCAAATAAACATTGGAAAACTCAGCTCGACCTTGACGAGCGGACTCGGAGCATGCAGACAATACAAGACACCCTGTCCAAAGTCCATACGCAAAGTGCCAGCTACATCACTCCTCAACGAGGAATCCTTCTCCATGGTCCATTTCGAGCCTGGAGAGCAATCCCAGATCCGGGAATAAGAAAGCAAAGAAGGAAGCCCAACCCTTCGTTGCAGAAGCAGTATCGCCAGCATCATCCAAGCATCTCATCGCTCACCGTCCACTCCTGGATCCCTACTCTCTTTCCGAACAAATGGTGCAACAACGCCCAAGATAAGGAGCCGACTGAACGGATATGGTGCAGCTATGATGCCGGTACCGTTTCGAGGAGGAAATTATAAACGCCGAGCTCGAGATCGAAAGGCCTGCCATAAGCGGGAGAGATCACACTACACGTTAGTCAACATTCACTCTACATCCTCACCAACTGTACAGACAGGGAGGAAGGTTTGACATACCGCTAATTGGTCTCTATTCTCTAGGATCCAGGACGTTCTCACAGATGAGATTCTCCTTGTGGCGGTACTGGCATGGAGCCGTCGCAAGTCTTGTTCCGATGTCTGAATGGCGTAGCTGGGGTCGAATCCCATCGATGCCCCGTAATGCAGCCTGTGTTGGCGGCAAGTCAATGTGATGTTTGCCTGGACTACAGAGGCTTCTGGTGAGTGATGAATGTCTGCATTTTTTCGTATTCTCGAAGCCCGGGCTTTGTCGGATCATAGGTGAGGAAAAAGTAGGTGTCAAAGAGATGCTGTTTGGTACTATTTTGGAATGGTGGAAAATAAAGGCAACAAAAAGAAGAAAAAGCAACGGCAACGCAAGAGAGACGAGGAGAGTGTTTGTTTGGGATGCTATTGCATGGCCGGTCGACGTTGAATTCGGAAGGAGCAAGGGAGGCCGCGCTAATCAATTCCAGGGCCGCCCAGCTCTTGTCGCCTACCCAAAACAATTGCTCGCTTTCCGCCATAGACGAGGCAGGAAGTACTTCCTGCGAGGCTTCACTTTCGCGATGTCTGTTTTTTCAGTCATTACTGAAGCGAAACCCTCTCTTGCAGACTTTTCTTGTTGCTGGCCTGAGTGTAGACAACTATAAAGACACCTCCAGCACACCCCATCTCACCACACCATCAACATCAACAGCCAGTGCACAGGGTCAAGATCAAACACTACCACTCACAGCCTCAACCACAAACACACCATCAAAATGGTCAAACTCCTCCACCTCCTCCCCCTCGCCCTCCTCTCCTTCACCACCCTCCCCTCCACCCCCCCCCCCCCCCCCGCCGCCCCCGCCCCCGCCCTCGGCGCCGCCAAATCCGCCCTCACCTCCCTCCTCTCCCTCCTCCCCACAAACACCACCGCCATCTACCAACCCATCCTCGGCGCGAGCCTCCCCCCCTCCCCCCTCCCCCCCCTCAACCCCTACGCCAACGACCCCCGCCACCCCCTCCTCATCGCCGCCACCCTCCCCCTCGACCTAACCCTCTGGCTCCTCCACAACACCCCCACCTCCTACTACCTCAACCTCCTCCTCCTAACCGCGATCTACCTCCGCTCCCCCGACGCCGGCGCCGGCATCCGCTACGACGTCAAGGGCCTGCCGTTTAACGAGCAGATGGCAGAGGTCTACAAGTTCCTGGGCACCGAGCGATTCCGGAAGGGGTTCAAAGCGGAGGTGGAGAGGTTGGATTGGGCAAAGAGGTTGCGGGAGCAGAAGGAGTGGATTAGCGCGTATAATGCGAGTCCCGAGGGGCTGAAGGAGGCGGAGAAGTTGGTGGAGGCGGTGTTGCCGGAGGGGTGGACGCTGGAGAAGGTGCTGGATGGGAGTGGGAGCGTGGTCAGGGAGACGTTGAGTATGGGGGAGGGGGCGGGGGTGCCGACGGGGCCGGGGAAGGGGTTGGTTGGGCCGTGGTGGGGGCGGAGTGTGCCGCCGAGGTCGAGGATGCCGATACGGAATGGGGCGCCGAGGGCTCTGCCGAAGTTGGGGCATGGGATACCGCTGAGGGTGTAGGGGGAGGGTGGATGGCGATGGGGGTTGAGAGATGGGGGCGGTGGGATGTTGGAGTGGTGTAAATGGGGGTTGGAAAGGTGTCTGGCTTTGACATCTCCAGTGAATGCAATGATTTCTTGAATACCTGTATTATGTGCTCGTACTTGTGTTATGTACATGTACATGTACTTTTGAATATGTACTTCAAGGTTTGTTATACAGTTATGTACTTAAGTACTTCTTGCAATACAACTCCAACTTGAACTCTGATTAGCTACAGTATCACTTATGCTTACCCCATTCCGCCTTCCCTCCCTCCGAGTCCAAAAGTCGTGCTCCTCAAATTCAAGAATCAGATTACCGCTTATCAGATCCTGCCATACATATGATGCAACGACTCCATCCCCGAATCGTTCTAGGCCGATCGTGTTAGAAGCTGCAGTTAATATCGGCGGGGCGGTATGACGTCGCTGGACATCATCTCTCGTCGCTCAACATCCTTCTCACCAGTGCACTGTGCGAGTCTCTCCTCGACACATTGAACAGTGGGGATTCTGCATGTTTTTTGCTCGAATGCTTGCCAAAAAGTTTGAATTGACCAATCCTCCTCAATTGCGAATAGGATCGGCCGGTCCGTCTCTGCACCCCTCAAACTTTATTTCCAGGGTTCAACGATGATCCGAAGCCTATCGACCCCGCCGAACAAGCTCTAAGTTGGCCCGTCTACGCTTGTTTCAACAAAGGATAACCGAGAGGGCTCATCTCGTGGCATCTTGGAGGGGGACGAGTTCATGACGCTATCTACTGTTACCGTTTGGGGCGGCATGCGACAGGGCGGGAAGAGTCCAGATGGGAGTTTGGTGAGACTTGAAGGTGTGTACTTCGTACCTGTTGCAATGCGTTGGGATGTATACTTCAAGTATGTACTCTGGCGGAGAATTCTCCTGGAGTTGAGAGTACGAGTGCATACATGTACATGTGCAGGAAAGCTGCATGCAGGTCAACACCTTTTTGACATGCGCGATACATACATTTCTTCCTCAACTGTGAACGGACCAGTGTCTTCAACATTCGGATTGGTAGCCTTGGGAGTGAGCACTAAGCTGGCGCTCGTGATGGGTGTGATCATGGGATGGGCAGAGGTCAGGCCAGAGTTCTGTGAGGGAGTGGTTCGATACTTGGAGATGCTACTCATATCCGTAGTGAGAGAAACTTTTCAATTCATCTTCAAACTCAACATCTATGTACAGAGTGTGAATGTCCCATTCAAGTCCCCCAACACCTTCAAGCATGCCGCTCTCTCTCTGCACTCACACCAAATCTTGGAGAGAGAACCGAGCCCACGACGAATTCGCCACCTATTATCTCATCTTAACCGATGATCTGATAAGCCCTCATCTCGGCAAAATTCCCCGCCAATCACATAAACAGAACGTGAAATTTCATCAGATAACGCACGCATCAGATAAACCCCCTCTAATCAGATCCCGGCACCCTCGCCATGATGCAAGGGGTGCGACTCTGGCCATGTTATCGCGATGCACGCAAGCGCTCCGTGGGTTGAGGCATTATCTGATGATCTGGTAAGGACCGCAGCGACGACAATCTGATGGAATGGATTGCCGGATTTGGAGGAATGTGAGCAGGATCTTCACGCAACGGGGTGAACTTCGAGCCCTTCGTACGTATCTAGATTGGTATACAGAGGGTCTGAGGAACACGGAGCCGGTTGACGTAGCGGGACATCTTGCTCGCGGGAGGAGAAAGCACGGGCTTGACGTGTAGAGGGGACGCATGAAAATAAAATGCAGCAAAAGTACATCTGCAGTTCTACTCGGGAAGCTGTCCACGAGGAAAAGAAGTGTTTTTTGGTATCTTTTTTGTCCCGCAGACGTTCAAAAGCTGGTGGGTCCCCGTTCGTTAATACAAAGGTTATCTGATCTTCTTCTACTTGTTCGGATTTACTTTCGGCTTTCGGTGTTGAGACGGAAGCTTCGAAAGAGACGTGAAGAGACGTGAAGAGACGTGAAGCGGCTTTGGTTGTTGGGGCTTTGCAAGCTTCGTTGAGGTCAGACGGACACTGAGGTGAGTTGACGCACCACATGCCACCCACCCCTCCTTCCTGCCTTGCGAGTTGTCGTGTTTTGGTTTGCTAGTCTACGGCTACTGTGTGTCTTACTTCCTTCCCTCACTCTTTCTTCATGTCATCTTTTTTTTTTCTTTCTTCTACCCCTCCCCTTCCTTCCTTCCTTCCTTCCTTCCTTTTACATCATTTCTCTAGAGCTTCTCTTTCCTTGAGTTTTTGTCCCCAAATACAGTATCTTCTTTTTTGTTTGTCCTCCCCAAAACACCACCCCACCCACCCACACTCCGAGGATCCGATCTTCACTGCACTCGCACCACCATATCACCAACTTTTTCCATCTCATATACCCACACGAATATTTCCGCAAGAGGCGAGACGTAGATCCGGCGGTGTTGCATGCTATATCAGGACGAGGCGATTCCCATCGAAATGACGCTCTTCACATCTTCTTCTCCGCGCGCATCGCGTTCCTCAAGTCGTTCTTCACATTCTTCACACAGTACACACAGTAGTCGGGACTCGAACGAACATACTGCGCTGCTATCTAGGGGGGATACAAAGGGGAAAGGGAAGGATTTACAGCTTTTGTTAGGGACGGGTAGTTCACAGTACGGCCACGGCTACGACGACGACGACGCCTCGCAGGCTCGGAAAGATATGGTCGACAACAAGGCGGTGATGGAGGAGCGACGGGGGGATGCAGAGTTGGCGGATCTGGCAGAGGTGGAGGGGAAGAGGGTGGAGGTTTCGAAGGGAGTGGAAAAGGCGGAGGCGATGGCGGTGGCTTGGGGGAAGTGGGGGTTGTATGTGGCTTATCTTGGGTGAGTTCTACACTGTGGTTTGGATGAGGAAGACGACTGGAGGCTAACGAGGGGACAGATTGTTTACGGGGAGTATCATCGTCAGTTTGGAGGGCATGACGACGTTTAGTAAGTGGACTCCGATGCTCCCGATGGCTGGCCCTACGAGGAGGCCTAGGTACCCCGCACGCACGCTAGGCCCCGTGGGAGACCAGGGTGTGTTCTCTCGCCAAATGGCTAACGGAAAGTGTCAAATTGTAGCAATGAATCCCGCGGCCACCTCCGCCTTCAAGATGCATCATGTGCTCTCGACAATGATTGTCGTGCAGTCGGTACTCATGGCGACCGTCAAGCCGCCGATTGCAAAGATTGCGGATGTGTTTGGACGCTTGGAGGCGTTGATGTTGAGTTTGGTGTTTAGTGTGCTGGGCTTTGTTATGAGGGCTGCGGCGCAGAATCTTAATACTTTGTGAGTTGAGACCCTTGTTCTGGTGGACGGCATCATCATCATCATCACATGCAGGGTAATATCGAAGGGGTGGTGGGACAAAGGTTTACTGACTTGAGCCGCAGTGCTGGAGCACAGGTGTTTGCAGCTGCTGGATCTACAGGTCTTCAAATCTTTACTCAGATCTTTGTCGCCGACACAACCACGCTGTTGAATCGTGCGCTTTTCTCGTCACTCCCGGATATTCCCTTTCTCTTCACAGCATGGGCCGGCCCTGCTCTCGCCGAAGCCATCGGCCCGGAGGACAACTGGCGCTGGGGATTTGGCATCTTTGCAATCCTCATGCCCTTGGCCTTTCTCCCGCTCGTCGGTGCCCTCGTATACGCCCATCTGCGGGCAAAGCGACTACGCCTCCTCCCTCCGTCACCCTACAAAGGAAAGGGCGCCCTAACCGTCGCCTCCAACATTTCGACTGAAACCGACATGCTTGGTCTCCTCCTCCTGACGGCAGGCCTCATCCTCCTCTTTGTCCCTCTCACCCTCACCGGCCCCGGCAAACAATGGCAATGGGCCGACGCGCGCACCCTCGCTCTCCTCATCGTCGGCATCCTCCTCCTCGGCGTCTTTGCCCTCTACGAAACCTCCCGCTTCTGCCCCAAACCCATGTTCCACTGGCCGCTCTTCCGCGACCGCACCATCGCCGGCGCCATCCTCCTCGCCTTCTTCTACTTTGCCGTCTTCTACCTCGCCAACTCCTACTTCTTCACCTGGCAACAAGTCGTCCGCAACTCCTCCACCAAAGAAGGCACCACCATCCAAAACATCTTTTCCTTCTCCTCCTCCGTCTCCTCAATCATCATCTCCATGGTCCTCAAATACACCGGCAACTACAAATGGCCCATGATGGCCGGCATCCCAATCTACGTCCTCGGCTACGGCCTCATGATCCTCTTCCGCACCCACGAATCTACCACCGTCCAAATCGTCCTCGCCCAAATCCTCGTCGGCGCAGGCGGCGGCGCAATCAACGTCCCCGCCCAAGTCGGCCTCCAGGCCGCCGCAGGCCACGCAAACGTCGCCATGGCCACCGCCATGTTCCTCACGATGATTTCCGTCGGCGGCGCGGTCGGCAGCGCAATCGCAGGCGCAATCTGGAGCAACCTCCTCCCCGGCAGCCTCGACCGCCACCTGGAGGGGTTGCCGTCGGCCGTCAATGCGACGCTGATTTATGGCGATTACTTCAAGGCGATGATCTACCCCGCGGGGAGTGTGGACCGGCTGCAGATCGGGAAGGCGTATAGTGAGGTGTATCGGATTCAGTTGATTGTTGCGTGTTGCTTTGCGGTGCCGATGATTCCGCTGGGACTGTGGATGCGGAATATCGATTTGAGGACGCATGATACGGAGGGGGTTAAGGGGTTTGTACTTGGGGCGGGGGATAAGCCGGTTAATGTTAAGGAGGAGGAGGCGGTTAAGGTTGGGGTGAAGGGGAGGGAGGAGAGGAGGTATGGGGAGAGGCCGGGGTACGGGAGTAGCTCGTCGTAGGGAGGGCGGATGATGGCTGGGGGTCTCTCTGCTGGTGGGTTGGGATGAGTTGGGATCTGGTGAGATTTATCTCTTGGATGTTTTGAAGTGGTGGGTTTTGCATACTTTTTGGCATGTGGTTGATGTTTTACGTTCTTTTTGTGGGTGGGGTTTACACTTTCGTTTTTGTGCGTGGGGTTACACTATCTTCCTTTCTTTTACTTCGCTTCTTGCTTGTATTGTTACTGGGTTATGCTTTTGGATCGGTGTTTCGGGTTTCGGTTCGGTCGTTCTTATTTTTTGCATGGGAAGGTTTGGTAAGAGGGGGTGGAAAATGGGGAAAAGTTCATGATGTATACTTTGTGGCGTACTGCTTGTTGATCGATGAGTCTGGTTATAAATGCCGGGGGTTACTTATACTATAGAGCGGGGGGGAGGGGGGTGGGGAATATATGCTGTTTTTTACCCAAAACGTTTTCCAAATTTGTGTACAATGCTTGCGATACGGGTTGGTAGTGGAGTGAGGGGAATTTGCTGCCCGTTATGAGGGAGGGTTGGGCTTTGAAAGTACTTGGAATATTGGCTGTCTCGGTGCGTGATTACCGGGCTCAAGTATGGGCGCGGGAGTTGGTTACATATATCTTGAAATGAAGATCTCTCGCTGAATTCTGAGAAGCAAATGTCTACATATGTCGTGCTGATGCAAGCCCTCATATACGGCCATAGATCGAAGCCACCACCGGATCCCGTCCGCTCTCCCCTCGTCAAGCTTCGAATCGCCGAGGTAGTACTGCGGTGGGTGACCACACGGGAATGCTTGGTGCTGTATGTTTTTTGTTCCTCCTCCGAAGCATCCCGTATTGATCATCAGAGTTATAGCTCAGGTCGGAAGGAGTAGATGGGCAAGCCGAACGTCAAAGCAATGGTGGTCCAATGGTATGATGAATCGTTGCCATTCTTAACCTGAATTCGTGACAGGGTCGATTCGATCCGGGTTCGATTCCCGGCCGTTGCACGAAGCACTTTACCTTTTGCTTTCAACAGGCAAAGTGACCAAGTTGACGGAGTCTCGTCGTTTTATTTGAAATTGTAAAGGTACAGAAAAGGCTTATAAATGTGGGTCGGCAAGCCGAGACATCAACAGGTCAGATGGCCGAGCGGTCTAAGGCGCCAGGTTAAGGTTCAGCTTAACGTTCTCTGTTTGCGAGAATATCCTGGTCTGGGAAACTAGGCGTGGGTTCAAATCCCACTCTGATCACTATCTCTTTTGCTTTTGGCAGGAAAATATCTCCTTTGCTCTTGCCCTGGAGCAAATCCCCGTTTGAGCTTGATTTTGTCGTGTTCTGGAAGATTTATATACTGTACCGTGCAATGCTATTCGAACGTCAGCTGTCAGCAGGGAGTGTTCGACGGCCTGGAAAGACACATTGTCAGCTGTCAGTTGGCCCTTTTCCGTGCTTTCGTGGTGTAGAAATGCCAAGAAACAGTGCCTGTTCGATGTGAAAAAGGCTGTCAGCTCGAGGAGAGTGTTCGAACAGCATTGCACGGTTAAGTACAGTATTTGGAGTTCATCGATGGGAGAGCAGGTTGTAGATGGGATGTGGTTGTTTGGTTTCCTCGTGTGGTGATGTGATATCAGGAACTCGGACGATGCCAGTGACCTCTTACCTCACCTGGCCTGCTAAAAAGTGACATTCTAGAAGTGCTAAAAAAGAATTCTCGACGAGAGCAGGATTTGAACCTGCGCATCCAGAGGATAACAGATGATTGTACAGCCACATCAAAAGGACTTGAAGGTTCTAATCTGTCGCTTTAGACCACTCAGCCATCTCGCCCTTGGTGAAGATTGGCACTGCAGAAGAGTTGCTTTCCTACAGAGTAACCGTCGAAGATGGTCTTCGAGTCGAAAAAAACTTGAACCGGCAAATGCCGAGGATATGACTTCCCAAGAACATTACTTAAGCACATAACGTCGATGTATGCATAGTACCAAAAGAAACGCTCGACGAGAGCAGGATTTGAACCTGCGCATCCAGAGGATAACAGATATCGGAACCAAATTCGAGTCTGTCGCTTTAGACCACTCAGCCATCTCGCCATTCACGTTGAGTTATCCCTACTTACATTTCTGGACAGCGTCGACTCTTTCCATGTCGTTCTGGACCCTGAACCAAACGATCATCCTCAACCCTTTTTATCCCCAGCCCTATTCTACCTCCCTCCGTCATGATCCTCTCAATCCTCACTCCGTCCAGCCACGATCTTCCCCGCCTCCAAAAATCTTACCCAGCCTGGGAAGTGGTGCATAAGATCCTCCCCGCTTCAGCCTATCACGATGCGGGTTGCGGCCGCCAAGCTTCGCCATTCAGCCTCGTGGTTTGCGTTTCTGGTGCGGCGGAATTGGAGAAATTTAAAAGTTGGGGTTGGTTCGCGTTTTTGGAGGGCTGAGATGGGGTGGAGGAGTGCAGTTTCGAGACTGGTGAGCGGGACGAGCTGGGAAGGGTGGAGGATGAGTTGGCAAGGAACGATAGCTGGGTTGGGAAAGTGCTTACTGGACAAGCGGGACTGCTCTACTGAGCAGAGGTCTGCTGGATCAAGCCTGTCTTCTGCTCTCCGTATGGTGACTGTAACTCTACAAGACGGCCGACCGTTTATGGGTAAAGATATTGGCAGTATATCTTGAGAAAGCAGAAGAGCGGCCACCTTCGGCAAGCCGAACTGGCGGGGTACCAAAAAAGCAAGCAAAACAATCTTCCCCTTGCAGTCTAGCGCCATCAATGGCGGGGGAACAGCGCTTCACCCCACCAAAACTTTTTTCAGAGGCGGCCATCTCAACCAAAACACCATCACCAAAACCCACCAAATCCACCAGCAACTTTGAAGGCATCACGGAAAACGACCGCTGTACGATAACAAAGATCACAAAAGACAGAAAGAAAAACAAAACTAGCAGCAATTATGGCACCTTATGATTCCGATTCCGACTTTGAGGACGATGATATGAACTCTGTCAAGTCGACGCCGGTCCTGCTGGGGTATGCGGAGGAGGAGCCGTTGCCGGATGATAGTGTGAGCCAGTTGGGCGGTATTCCTGTAAGTTTTCAGCAGCACTCTCTTGTCCTAGTACTATCATCTCCTACTCTCTCATTGTATTTATCAATTTCACTTCATCCTCCATACCTCCACTCCGAACCACCTGCTACCCTTCGCAAACAATGCCCGACTCACTCGCTAACGCTCCTCCCTCTAGACATGGCTAACTCCCACCTCACCCGCCGACCCCCGCCTCGCAAAATGCAAATCCTGCAACACCATCATGACCCAGCTCCTCCAACTCGACGCCAAACTTCCCAACGTCCCCGGCGAACGCATGATCTGGGTGTGGACCTGTCTTCAGAGACGCTGTCGGAGGCAGGAAGGGTCCATTCGGGCCTTCAGAGGTGTACGAGTGACCGAGAAGGAAAAGGAGGCACATAAGAGAAAAGCGGAGCAGCAGGCAAAGAAGGATTCGGGAGAAACCAAACAAGTCGACATGAAGGAGGCGCCCAGGATGGGGGATATGGTCTTTGGAGCTGGCGGGTTGGGGAGTGGGGCGGCTAAGAGTAATCCTTTCTCGAGCGGAGGTGGGCAGGGTGGTATGTTTGGAGGTGGTGCGTTTGGTGGGAATCCGTTTGCTACGAAACCAGCTGCTTCAGCTACACCACCTGCCCCAACTACGCCAGCGGCCGAGCCGGAAAAGAAGGAAGAGGAGGTAAAGACGGAGGAGAAGAAGACCGACTCGTTACCCGCCACCTTTGCCCAAAAACTCTGCATCAACCTCCCACCTCCCGCCGCCGACAAACCCGAAGCCCAAGACCCCGCCTTCTTTGGACCTGCCCCACCATGGCCAGCCGAGTTCCCAAACCCATTCCCAAAATACTACCTCGACGCCGACTACGAAACCCTCGAGAAGGAGAACCTCGAGAAGTACAACCTCCCCGCTAACTACTCCATCGAAGACGACTCTTTCGCCGCCGGCTCCTCCAAGAACGTCGACGACGGCAAAGAAGGCGAGCTCGACGTCCACTTCCAAAAGTTCGCCGACCGCGTCGCGCAAAACCCCGAGCAAGTCCTCCGGTACTACGGCCACCCACCCTGCATGGACCCGATCTTTTATAGCAAAAAGGATGAAATTTATAAGCGCTTCAACGGTAAGACGAAGAAGGGCGTGCCAAAGTGTACGGTGTGTGGGAAGAAGAGGGAGGTGGAGCTGCAGCTTATGCCGTATGCGATCATGGCGCTGGAGAGGGATGAGGTGGGACTGGATGGGATGGAGTGGGGTACGGTGATTGTCGGGTGCTGTGATTGTGTGCCTTGGACTAGGGTTGATGGGGAGGGTGTTTGGTATGGAGAGGAGTGGTGTGGAGTGCAGTGGGAGGAGAGGAAGTAAGGCCCTCGATTCCTACATCGTAATGGTGTGGTCGAGTCTGACTGAGTGGTTAGGGGTATTCCAGATATGAACCGGGCTGGAAAGTAGCTAGGAATTGATGATGTTATATCCGACGTTGGGATGGGAGAAGTTGCTTGTGTTTATGGGTTTCATAATGGCGTCCGTTGATGTTTGATAGAATATATCTCGTTTGTTGCGGTCCTTGCATGACTTGCACCTCATTACTCCCCAATTGTCTGCCTTTGACATCACAACACCATCCTCAGATCGTGATTTCCCCAAACAACCCCTCCATGAGCCTCACATTTGTTTGATCTCCAGTCCTCTTCTCAATCCACTAACCACATCCTCTCACATGCCAACACACGCCCGCCAAGCCTTGCGGCTTAAACATCTTCAAAAACCTCCGCCCTCGCCCGCCCATGTTCCTCAGAACCTCCCGAGCCATTGCCCCACCATCACGACTCTTCTCGAGCCAATCCATCAGCAGTCGAAGCACATCAACAATGACCTCTCTACCCTCCCACCTCTACCCTCCCCACCTCCCCATCTCCCCAACAATCTACCACCCCTCCCCCTCCGCCCCCACCAAAACCCTCCTCTTCCTCATCCCCGGCAACCCCGGCCTAATCCCCTACTACACCTCCTTCCTCTCCGCCCTCTCCGCCTCCTCCCCCGCAACAACCGCAGTCCTCGGCTCCTCCCACCTCGGCTACAATACCCTCCCCCCCCACGACCACCTCCGCTCCTCAACACCTTCCTTGTCAAAGGCGAGCAATTACTACGACTTGGATGCGCAGATTGAACACAAGCTGGAGCTGCTACGATGGTTTTGTAGAAGTTTGAAGGAGGAACAGGATGTCTCTGCGTACGGCACGGGGAGCGTCCATACCGAGATTGGTGAGGTGCGCCGGTCAAAACGCATCGCTACCCAAACCCCACCGCGGTCAAGGGCGAGCACGCCGCCTTTTGCAACCTCGCCGTCGACGCAGCTAGCGGGGGGGTTTTTTGGGAGGAAGAGGGAGGGGATTGATGTTGTGTTGATTGGGCACTCGGTAGGGAGCTGGATCGGGATGAAGGTATTGGAGGGAATCATGGGGATGCGGCCGAGGGAGAGGGAGGCGTGTGGGATCAGGAGTGTTAGGGCGGGGGTTTGGTTGTTTCCGACGATTACGAATATCGCCAACTCACCCTCCGGCCGGTCCTTCGTGCGGCTCAACACGTTGATACCGGGGTTGGCGACGTGGCTGTGGCTTTGGTGCTGGGTGGTGGTGACGGTGTTGCCGAGGGTGTGGTTGGTGGGGCTGGTGAAGCTGTGTACGGGCATGTCCCGAGAGAACTCGGAGACGACGGTGGAGGGGCTGGTGGATGTTAAGAGGGCGAGGAGCTGGGAGGGGGTGGATGCGGTGAGGCAGAGTGTTAGGATGGCGAGGGAGGAGATGAGGAGGATTGGGGGGGATACGTTTCCGGAGAGTTTGTGGAATGATGATGGGGTGGAGATGTTGTTTTATTTTGCGAGGGGGGATAATTGGGTGGGGGAGATGGAGAGGGAGGCGTTGATGAAGAGGAGGGGGGTGAAGGTTGTGGAGAGGATAGGGGGGGAGGAGGGTGGGGCGGAGGAGGTGATTGTGGAGGAGGGCCCCCTGGCGGGGGAGAAGGGCACCCTAGCGGGGGCGGTGGGGGGGAAGAGGCATCAGATGTGGGTTTGTAAGGAGGGGATTCCACATGGGTTTTGTTTGGAGCATGGGGAGGTTATGGCGGGGAAGGTGGTAAAGTGGGTGGAGGGGTTGGAGAAAGAATAGGAGGAGATGAGGACGGGGAATATGTATACCATGATGTAGGTGTAGGGAATGTAGAATGAATGTAAAAAGGTCTGTCCTGTACGTTTGGTTGCTTTGTGGATTTCTTGCTGACTTGGGCTGCAGATTTGTTACTCAGTTCGGTTGCTGTTCTGCTTCTTGCTATATTGACCATCTTGAACGTCTCCCCAGTACAACGACAACGACAACGACTCCGACAACACGGAGATTCTGGTATCTCAGCATCTCGACATCTTGACTCCTTGCAAAGAACAGCACCAGCGTCAACCTGCCATTTGAACATCATGAAAGGTTTGACGATGGTTTTATACCACGCTCGAGCGCTCGATCTCATTTCGACTCTCCATACCGCACACCAAAGCCCCAGAAAACACACAACACGCAATGCAGCTCCACCTCACCAAACTATTTCCACTCCTCGCCCTCTTCCTCCCCATAACTCATCTCACCCTTGCTTCTCCATTATTCGGAATCTCAGACTCGGACCAAATAACCAACACGACAGGCGAGACCGTCGCCCCCACTAACCACACTTCCACCACCAACGTTAACGCAACAACCTCCTACTCCCGCGAGCGCCTCGAATCTCGCTTCGACCTCCTCTGCAAAGACTTAAAGTCCTACCTCAAGAACGATGACATTGCCCCAGAAGCACGCAAGGACGCCGCGGACAATGACTTGAGTCAGCTTGGTCGTGCCTGCGACTCAGAGCTTAAGGATGTCGATTCGTCAGATGCTGCGAAAAGCCAGGGGAAGACTATTGTTGTGAACTTACCGGGCTTTGTCCTCTTGACGTTTTTCCTTGGTATCGCTGTTTTGGGGAATTTGTTTCTCTTCATCTGGAGTTGGAAGGGATCTAGAGATTTGAAAGCTGAGATTGAGAGGCTGAAGGAAGAGTTAGAGCAGAGTCGAAAGGATGTCACGGAATACGCCATACCGTTTGGGGTAGCCCTGGAGGATTCTCGTGAGACGGGGCCGACGGGCGTACCGGAAAATCATTAGATTGGATCGATAGATGAGGAAGGGGTAGATGTTTTGCTGGCCATGGATAGGGTGATTGGGTAAATTGGTATGGGTTTGCTGCTGAGAGTCGGGAATTAGATGCTGTTCAATTTGGCTTTAGAATAAATGTTTTGTCTGGTCTTTTTCTATCGTCGATGAGCTCATGACCTTGTTCAATTGATCAAGTGCGTTTATGTTGAATTGGCTGGATCATGCATCTAAATCGTGAGCTTCTACGGCTAACTCCAATCGGTGAAGGGAAAAGAAGTAAGTACTACTCTTGAATAATGTAATGTTACTGATTCGTGCCTAGATAGCCTAGCTGGTGCTACCTTGACATTTCTGACCATCTTGGACTTCCTCCCAGTGACAACAACGGTAACAGCAATCTCTCGACATCTTGACTCTTCCTAACCGTCAAAGAACAACGCTTCCCTAGAATCCCAGCATCATGGCGGCTCGAAAGGTGGCTTTAAACTCGCCGACAACCCAATCCCAGCATCCATACTACCTCAAGGCACCGATCAACTACTCGAAAGCACTAAACAATCGCAAAACAAAATCACAATATTGCAATGCAATTCCGCTCTTTCCTCGCCATCCTCTCCCTGCTTCTCCTCACAACAACCCACTCCCTCGCCCTCCTACACCCCAGAGACTCCACTGAAGATACTGGACGGCGGGTCTCCAGCCCTAACGAAATCGATTCAATTTCCAGCTTCCCCAACGCAACAGAGCCGCCCACCAAAGTAGATCGCATCTCTAGTACATTTAGTAAGATCTGCTCCGACTATGTTTCGATGCTCAAAGACCCGAACACATCTACCGAAACCCGAGAGAAACTCTGGTCGAACAACCACCCGTTCGGCAAGGTGAATGGGGCGTGTAACTCGAACTTTACGAGTTTCGATTTCGGGGATGCTGCTATTTTTAATTTTGCGAAAGATGATTTGAAGAAACTTGCGGAGAAGGAGAAGTTAAAGCTTGAGGTGCTAGAGAGGAATTTATACTATCTCCTTATTTTTGTGGCTGCTGCTGGATGGGTTTGCTTTCTGGGAACGCTTGGTACTGTGTTCTATTGTGTACGTGTAAGAAAAAGAAACGGCGGAGGGCAGATCTAGAGCTTGAGGGATATGGTGCTGACTCGGACTCGTCGTCCCGGAAAGGGCATAGGGGAATCATGGAGGTTCGAAGCAGGATATGCAGTTGCTGGTGATGAATGATTTGCTTACTTACATGTCTGTTTCTGACCGAGTCGAGGAATAGTACAGATAGTAATTGCACGCACGCAAGTGCATTGGCTGAGGATGTAGAGGAGTTGCAACGTTGGAACTGGGAACTATAGAGAATAGGTGTTTACTTACTGTGAAGTTTTACTCTTGTGGACTGAGTATTACTGGTTCATCTGCTTAAACTTGTTTCTCTGATTTGGGCCGATATCGATGCGGATTGTGAATACGAGCACGGCTGCATGCGGCGAGCGACCGTGATGTAAGAACATTTTCTGTACCGTATCTAAGTACTACTAAAGTACTTTAAGTACTTAAGTGGTTATAGTCAATGACTGGTGAATCTATTTGTCGCTTATGTTCATTTGGAGATCGATGCATTGAGAGCCGATATGCATGAATACTTACTATGCTCCATCTTGCATCTCATAGAACACCAACTTCATAACGTTATAACACCAACCGCAACGATGAACATCGATCACATCTTGAACCTCACTCTCCAACTCACAACAGCACCATTCAGATAACTTAACATCATGACGGCTCTAATCCCTGCTTTTTAGATCTTCTGATCGTCTCGCTGAACCATCACAGTAGTATCCTTCTCTCAACAACCAGACATCCAACAAATAACACATCTCAGAGTCTGACATCCTCTCCCGATACCGAAATGCATATCAAGCGCTTCAGCTCCACTCTTCTCTGGCCAATCTTTTCGATTTTGCTCTTCGTAGCTCCTCTCAGCCTTGCCCTTCCAGCAGACACCACAAACTCAACAAACTCCAAAGCAGCTAAATCCGTCTCCGACGATCACAATGATACCTCTACCAGCGAATTCGAATCGGGTATAGAACAGTTCCACGCTTTCTCTGGCTTTTTCTGCGAGGCATTCACCGGGATTCTCAACGGCAGCACGGCAGACCCAGAAAACCTACTAAGAAAGCTGCGCGACGATGAGAAGTTCGACAACTGGAACCTTTTCTGTAATTCGAAGAAGCTCGCTGATGGTGACAAGTTTATTACTGTTTTGGCTGCATGTATTGCTGGATGGGCCTTCTTTGCGGTGCTTTTGTTCTTTGTTGTCGCCATCGGAGGTCCGGTATGGAAGGAAAGGGGCGGCCCGGAGAAGTTGCGCAAGAAGGTTCGAGAGCTCTTCAAGGAGCGCGGGGATGACGAGAAGTCTTCCCCAGAATTGAGAGAGAGAGCATAGAGACGAGCCGTTGAGATATTGTTCTTGGAGCTGGTGAAACTGGATCCAGCTGGAGGGTGGTCTTTCGATGCAGAAATGGGTTTAATAGAAGCAAGTAATTACATTAATTGCAGTTGGTTGAGTACATGTGTAAAATACTCATCTCTCAGTTAACACTATGATATCATGATGATTTGCCTTGTTTTTGTCTATCCCAAATGCTTTTGATCTGGTTAATTGGAACGTACAAAACATTTCATGAATTCATTCTTCAGATTCATATTTTGAATACCTGAATCGATTAATCACCTTGAAGGTGATTGGCATCAGGTCAATTTGAGCTTTCCTCGAACAACGCGGATGCAACGAAGTTCGCACCAAGTGGCAGCTCCAGACCATCATGAATCTTCCCTTCGAACAACGCCAGCAATGCCCAAATACATCGACATCCTGGCAGACTGAACCCTATGGGCGGATGGGTTTTTCATGTTACGCCCGACACTAGTTAAAATTAGCGAGATGCCGCCCTTGCGGGTTGATATGGGCGAGGTGCGCTGTAAAGTTCGTGGGTTACCGGCGAAGAATGTTTTGGACTTTGATGGGGTTCGCTTAAGAAACGGAAGATGCCGTTTGGGTGTATTTGTGTGTGTGCCTGATGTTGCCAGAGCCTCCTGTCTAGTGTTGCCAAACAAACCTGGTTAGGAACCAAAGTCGAAGGGCGAAAACGATTGGATTTACGCGACAAATCAAAGGGTGAGAACGAGGTGCTCGGCTGGGTAGCTAGAGTGAAGAGATAGAGTAGAAACAATGTAGTATTACAGCAACGAATAAAAATAGGCAATATGAATGTGAATGGGTATACCGATCGGTAGCAGATATAATGAACCCTCTGATCGACCCCGGACACATTTGACAATTAAGTCTCTTCAGTCCTCCATCTGAACCTTGTAGAGATCGACGTTGAGCGGGCAGTAGCTGGCCCAATGAACCTCGAACTTGACCGATACTGGTTCGATTCCAGCGTCCAAATCGTCATCATTGTCGCTCTCAATAGCCGGTCCTGCTCTTCTGGTCTCGTTCAGAGGGAATGCCGTTGCGATGCGGTGGTGCTGTGGAGCGTAGTCGTATTCGACCTGTGAGAGAGGCGGAGATGTTAGCTTCTATCCTCGTGTCGGCCAAGTTTGCGTATGGGGGTCTCCCTGTACCTTGAACGTGTCGCCTGGAATAACGTAGCCCAGCACTTTATGTTGCATGCTAGTGAGCTCCTGGATTGCGTCGAATGAAGCATCGTTATCGGGACATTCGGAGGCCGATCTGGCCCAACCAAACACCTGACGAGTATCGCCTCTCTTGACGGGGGAAAGAACAGCGAGGGAGACGGTTCCGAGGCCGTTTTTTCTGAACTCAAGCTGTACTCTTAGTCTCTCTTCCGGAACCTCGTTGCTTGGTGTCATCATATTCTTGTTGAAGTATCTGTTGTCTATGGAACCCCGAATGTCAGTAAAACTGGCAGCTAGTAAAACAAGAGAGTAAGATGGTAGAAGTGGCTAGGGGTGCATACAAACACACTTGATCCTTCCGCTGTGGATAGTGGTCAACTGGCAGAACTTCATAGCCTTGTAGTCGCCCATGGTGTCTCGCACCCATTCGCTCAATTCAATCTTCCCATTTGGATGGTTCTTGAGGTATGTTGTGAGTTCATAAGCCGCAATCGTCTCTTCCATTGTCGGGATGTCGGTCCGGTCGATTATTGCAGTAGGAATACGTCTCGTCGAGTAGGCTGACCCTCTTTCCAGGCCTTCTTGAGTATCCTCGAAGTCGAGGATGTATCCGTAGCAGTCGCGGGGTCGAATAGCTGGGTTTGTTGGGATCGGCTTATCGGTAATCCAATAATCATCGTCGCCGAGTGGTGGGAGCTGTCTGATGAAGTTGTGACGATCAACAGTCCTCCCATTTGGCTCCATCTTGAGGCGCTGGTTCGACATTTGGTGGGTGGATTGTGAGAGGAGTATGTTGTAGGAATGAAGCTCTATGTCAAACAATGAGGGTTGGAAGAAGTGCCCAAGAGTGGAAGAAGTGCTCAAAGGAATGTAGGTTGGTCAACGCAAACGGAAACTTACAAAGACTCGCAAAACTGCATTCTTCTGTACTCCTCTTTTTTCATCATCTTCCATGCCTTAGTCGGCAAACATTCACTCTCTCACTCTCACTCACCCACCCGCCTCGCATATGCGTATGCAGGAAGATGTCCGACAATATTCCTCATGGCTCTGTATCCGGGCGTATGTCTTTGGATGAAGATTCCGACTCCATGAGAAAACCTCCCGATCAGATTTCACCACCTAGAGAGTTAAAGAAGCGTGGGCCTAAGCCAAAACCTCGCCCTGTTCATCCAACACCTGCCCGTCCATCTCCGACACCTACAGAACAGACTCAGTACAAAGGGCGAGGACGACCTCGACGAAGTGACGGACCAGTACCGAAATCATCGAGGACTACTGCCGATCAGAGTCAGCCAGTAGATCCATCTAAGCCAAAGAGAGGGAGACCAAAGAAAAAGGTGGACACAGTCGAACCAGAGCAACCGAAACGCCCACCGGGTAGGCCTCCGGTTATACCAAGTATCCCTCGACAAGTTGATCATGACCTTGATGGAGATGAGGCGGATCTCGAGGGCTCAGACGATGACAGTAGTCAAGGAGTCGCTGGTCATCCGAAGAGAAGGCGGCTCAACCATCAGGGACCTTCAGTCAAGCAAGGACCTAGAACGTCAAACGAAACAGTTGGAGGGAAGCGTTCGAAGAAGACGCATGAAGGAGTAGCCCACGATAACCCATCATCAACTGCTCCATCAATAGACCCACGGAACCTTGACCCTTTGCGCACTGCACCGATCGGTCATAAGAGAAAGAACGACCCTACTGATCAAGCTCCGAAGTCCCTGGGCCGCAATCCAGAGGACAGCAGGCACAATACCTACCCAATGCAGTGCAACTGTGAGCAAGAGGATGGAGAGCATACGATTGAAAACGAAGCAGAATGGGAGGCTCATCGACAACATCACTTACTGTCAAAGGCAATGGCGAAAACTGCAGCAGTTCACTATACCGACTTCAAAGGAGTGAATAGAAGAGGAGACGGACCAGATGCCAACGATGCAGCAGCACAAGCACAGGACAACCTGCAATCTGACAGAGGGAGCCCGGAAAGAGGGGTGGAAAACTCGGATACTGACGGCCAGGATGCACCAGGAAAAGCAAGTGCATCCAATGACAAGGGACCTCGTACGCCTAGTGCAACTGCCTCGGATACTACTGGTCGAAAAACAGCCCCACGCCCCGACGATGACGGCCAGTCGCGGAGAAGACAAATTAACTTTCGTGCAGAGACACTATACACGGCCTTCAGGAATAATCCGGAGCTGGGCCTACGTCAGTATTTCGAGGTACAGCAACAGGAAGAGGCCAAGAGGCAAGCCGAGAAGGATGCCGAGGAGGCCAGGGTAGCTGAACGGCGAAAGGCTCGAGAGGCGGACATCCAACACATGACAGAGGAGCGAGAAGCACTCCGACAAGAGTTGTTCCAGGCAGAGGAACAATTGCGCCATGTTCGAGAGACTAGGGACACCGACGAATGGGATCCGATTGAAGAAGGTGAAGCCAGTAAGAACCCCATATTCCTTTAGCCGATCACACCCTGTGGGAGTACAGTACTAACCATTTCATGTGTCCACCACCAACAGGTTCTCGAGTTGATGATCTTCTCGATAAAATTCAGGAACAGACTGCTCGAATCGGTTACGATGATGGTTATGACACTGATTCCGAAGATATGGTTGGAGGGAGGAATAATGGCGAGATCCCCGAGAATCCTAACGACAAGCACTCATTTGCTATGGATGACCCTCGTCTCAATCCCGCAAACGATGATTTTCCCTATGAGAAGGCGTCAAGACAGCCCATGGACCAGAGACGCTTCTCTTCATTCGGTTTACTACAGTTGAAGACGGATAGTGGAATGAGTAGAGAGGCGCTTGTCAAAACAACACAGTTGGTGCGGACGATAACGCTAGAATCCATCAACGAACCAATGCATTTCGATACAACTAGAGGTCACCTTGCCGCAAGAACGAATATTCGCCATGTCCGATATGATGTTTGCAAGAATAATTGCTTCTGTTATGCGATGGATCCCGGCGCAGATAGTTGTCCGTACTGCAAGGCCCCTCGATCGGACCCAGACGGTTCGTACTCCTTAACCACGTTGTTATTTCTGACCCTTACTGATTTGGGGTGGCTCCAGATGTAAATAGGACAACCTTCGACTACATACCAGTGATCCCACAGTTACGATTGCAATACAGTGATCCAACCAGAGCAGCGATGCTTAAAAACTGGCGCAAGAAGGCCGGTGAAGATTTCAAGGAAAAGAAAACAAGCTCCGACTTCTGGACCGGTGATCTCTATCAGGAGCTATTGAAAGACGGGCTATTCGATAGTGAATCTGATCTTGGATTCACACTGTATACAGATGGTGTAGAAGTGTTCAAAGAGAGGGTCAAGTTCACAGTTTGGCCGCTGATCCTGGTCAATCTATCACTTCCACCAGACATGCGCTTCCTAGAAGAAAACATCATCATCGTCGCCATCATCCCCGGTCCCAAGGAACCTCGCGACATCAACTCATTCCTTGTACCACTCATTGATGAGTTTACTCACCTACAACTCGGTGTAGAAAACGTGTTCGATGGCGACACTGGTGAAAGATTCACACTGAGAGGCCATATTGTGATGGTATGTGCCGACCAGAAGGGTAGAGAGAAGTTAATGGGCAAGTCGCCCACTCCCGCTTATGCCTATTGTTTCTACTGCAAAGCGCATGGCTACAGAGGTCGAGGCCACACCTATTGTCCTTACAAGCACCCAACCGATGATGGCTTCGAGCCGGAGCCTCCCGATCCCGATCCCAACAAGCCCAAGAAACCGGTATATGACAAGGACACTGGGCTTCCTGTTTTCTACGACCTCGACCCAGCGATCCCGATCAAGCGAACTCATGATGACTACATTGAGTGTTATAATTACATCACTTCTTACTTCGATAAGAAGTTCACAACACAACACTTCGGGATCAACAACTACTCTCTCTTGAGTCAACTGAAATCCATCAGATTTCCCCGCTCCTTCCCACCCGATGCGATGCATATGTTCTATGCCAATATCGTTCCTATGTTATTCAACCTTCAGCGAGGAGTGTTCATGGCAAGACGTGCAGGAGGAGACAAAGAAGGACTTGATGAAGATGAGGTGGAGGATCAGACACCTAAGGCTGAAACCAAGAAGCGTCGCACCAAGCGTAAAAAAGACGACCCCTCGGAAAATTCGAAAACGATCGGGCGCAGAGCAAAGCGGCAACAATCGGTCCACGGATATCATTCTGGCGACCTCACTGCGTCAGAAGCCGAGGATGACGAAGAAATGGAGAAAGAATTAGACAAACTTGCCGACGAACTTGACGAAGATACCATAGATGAGGATGCAGGTTCAGATGTTGAAGGAGAAGACGACGAAGATGTGGTTTCTGACCTCGACGAAGAGGAAGTCGCAAAGCTTGGTCCCGCCGCCTTACTGCAACGAGTCCTGAGACTTCAGCGATCGAAGGTCAACAGGGAGCGAAAGAAGGGTGGGAAGCAGCCCTCTAGGTTCGTGCAAACCGCCAAATTTCTGGACACACCGGAGCTCTTCAATGTCCTCAAGAAGCAATGGTACCGTATTGGGCACGATATGAACAAGACGAGGCGAGAAGGAGGTATTCCAACGAGCTTCGGCTACAATATACGGTCAATCGCAGAGTTCTGTCACGTCTGGAAGTCAGAGGAGTGGAAAAATTGGATGCTACGATACTATCCACTGTACATGCGTGGTCGCTTACCCCCTGTACACTTCGTCGGATCAATGTGGCTGTGGCAGGCGATGCAGATAGTAGAACTACACTTCGTCTCGCCTGAAGAACTGGACGAGTTGAGAGAATCTATCGAGGAGTTTCTCAAATACTGGGAGGAGCATGTTTACATGCGAAAGATCGACAGGATTTTCGTCAATACCTCCGTCATTCACAATTTCGGTCATATGGCGGACTCTATCCAAGACTGTGGCCCGGCGTATGGGTTTGCTTGTTGGGTAATTGAGCGACTGGCAGGGATGATAGTTCGAGGTTGCAAGTCGAGGAGGCATACCAATCGGAATCTCGCTTGGAACGTTTTAACGCGGGTTCAACTACAGCACCTCAAGTATACATTCAGTTTGGAGTCTTTCGATGCCCCACCTACACCCACCACACCACCAAATGGCTCCGATACAGAACAAGAAGAAGACAGCCGGGAGCCTCTTCCATTTCCCATGCCAAAGGCTGGCTATAGCACTTCGGATGAAAGAGCATGCGCCTTCGCGTCTTACCAACTGTATCTGAAAGGAATATTCGCGCCCTTAAAGCAGCAGCATGAATCCTCCAAAAGCAAAGATGCCGACAGCACCGACATCGCCGACAATGCAGACAAGGCACCAGAGATGATTCCAGACGAAACCCTAGACATGCGCCTTAAAGTAATGCTCGCAAATAGAGGTAGAGGCCTCCGGTCCGCCCACGAGCGAAAGACGTTGGGCGATAGAGTGCTCGATATCAAAGCCGTCGGCAAAGGGTTTACGATCAAATGCCCTGAAACAATCTGGAGAGCGCTGCTGAAGTCAGGAGAAGAGGCGATTGCGCATTGGAAGGATACAGCGGCCGAATGGAGAGCTGGCAAATTGAACATGAGAAAGTACGCCGCTGCGAAATACATAACACCATACAATTTCGGTGTTGCCGAGTCAAGGATAGTCGGCAAGGAGTTGAGGGCATCCGGAAGCACCAGACAGGCCTCTTACATATGGTATAGGGCCATCGATGACCCAGGAGATCCTGAAGAACCAGAGCTACAGATTGCCGAGGTCTTGTACTTCTTCAAGATCGAAAGGAAGCATCAAAGAGCAGGGACAAGGTTTGTACCTGGCAATCTTATTGACGATGTCATGAAGATTGATGACAGGCTCTACATGTGGATCCAACAGTACCGATTCACTCATGATAAGTGTTTTACTCGTCTTGACAAGCCGTTCGGTCAACCCGTCGCAGTACTTGCCGATAGAGTTAACGGTCCGGTTGGATGGATTTCGGATAGAGGACAGAGGTGGATCGTTTCTAAAGAGAGTTGTATTGCTGGAGAATCTGGGATATGGGAGCCGGAACTTTATTTAGTGTAATATCTAATCATTCGGTTTCTTACGGTGTCCCGCATGTACTATAATCGTGCCTGAATTGACAGCAGAACCAGTCGCCAACTTACCTATAAGGAGGGTAGGCGTGAGATTAGCGAACCTGTAACCAGGTTCTGGGGTCGCCATCTGCAGGAACAAAATTGCTTAGTAAGCATTTTCAATGTTTTGGCGAGAGCGTTTGCCCCGCAAAACTTTTCCGCCTCACAACCATCCGCCGTCAACACCCCGCAAAACGCCAAACTTGCGTACCGGATTTCTACTCCGATATGTCGTCCACTATCGACGACAGTGACATTGATCCTAGGATTCTCGAGAATTCTCGGGATACAGTCAATATTCACAATACAGTACAGCAGACTGCGCAGGGATTGACACCGTCACGTCCACATCCACAGTACATCGCTTCTTCACCCCCGTCCATACCTCAAGGTTCAATGTACCCCCCAGCCTCACCATGGATATTCAATCAGGCACAAGTCGCCTCCTCTCCGACGGCCCATCCCTCATTCGGGCATCAGAGCTCGTCTCATTCAGGTCAACTAGACGAAGAGAGTGAGCAGTCACAGGTTCAGCAAAATCTGATGTACACGCAACCACCGTTTGCTGGATTCCCGCCATGGATGTGGTCGGGACCACCACAACATCACCAAGGAGGTCCACCAGCACCATCGTCTAATCAACAAGGACATTCGGCGGTCCCTCCAGCATTTCCACCGTACCATCCTTCGTATGGTTGGTACCCTCCTATGCAGCCAAACACGCAAATGCCGGTCTACCATGGTCACCCAAACGCGAACGCGACCTCTGCCTCACCAACACCAAACACCACCTCCACAGCAGACCAGTCCAAACCATCAGTGCCGACTATACAACCAGCTGAATCAGGTCCGACCGTCCAATCTACTTCTGCTACCCCGAAACCAGCCGCCCTTCCAGAATCAGCAAAAAATTTGGATTTGGCGAGGATGGTGAACCAAAATATTGCCGGCAGTACAGATGATGAGAACTTCAACGGTGGTTACAATGGAAAGCGATTCGTGTAAGTGTCCCTTTATCTTGACCAATCCATAATCTTCACGTATACCGATAACAGTACTGACGCTATGATAGTTACCACGTCAGCTCGGCCTTACCTGTGGCAATCAGGAACAGAATTGTCGAACTAGAGGCGGCTAGGTTGGCAAAACCATGGGAACCGGTCTTATACAACTCGCATATGTCAGTGATTGGCAAGAGCGAGTTCGGTAAGATGGATAAAGGCGACAAGAAGCGCTATACATACGGTGTACCGAAAGGAAGCTCACGCGGAGTCATGAGTCAAATGCGCCAAACATTTGAACTGAAGCTCGCCGAGCACTGGGGCGACCGGGCATCTTTCTCACTCCAATCCAGTTGGGGTAACTACACAGATGTCCAGAAGGCCATGGTCAGCTACACGCTTCAGACTTACTGTGCAGACACAAAAGGTTGGCCACCACAAGTATCGGACCAGTTCGCCATGGACACAATACCAGAGCGGCATCGCAGGGTTAGAGATCAGCTCAAGAAACAAAAGCGCTTGCTCGATGATGGAAAGCACCACTCAAAACCATCAACACTTTCGCGTCAAGGCTCCAATCTGTCCGGCACCGGTAGTCCTACACCACAAGGTATGTTTGTTCGTATTTATTTATTCATAACAACACTAACGAAGTGATAGCAAAGGAAGAACCACAAGTCGAAGATGATCTTGATGAGTACTTCGCAGAGCCCACACCTCGCAAGAAGGTAAAGCTCTCGGGCAAGGAAGTCGTTCTACCCATGACTGGTAAGTTTCATGTTCAATGGAAAAACCTGCCAGAGCAGGCCATGAAGGTCTACCCAGGTTTCAACAGGAACGCATTGTTATCTTCATATCTACACTATGAGATCGACCCGTTATGGTCGGTGTGGTATGTGGTCATCGGTAGGGTTGACGTGCTCTACGGCGACGGGTTGCTAGAAGACGATGAAAGCTTTGACAAGCTCATTCGTTTCCTTGTGGCCAGAGATGGTCTGTTGCAACTATCCCTCTTGAGCGATATAGAAGAACCCCAGGATGACGGCGCATCTGGCGAAACTGGTGCGCGAAACCCCGGCGAAGATGGCGAGGAGCCAGATGAGCATGACGAATCTGGCAAGATGCATGACGAAATTGGCGAGAAGTCACACTCTCTTGGCGAGGAACCACCGGAGCCGAAGGAATCTGGCGAAAAGGCCATCATCACCGGCGAGAAGCCCGAGGACGCTGGCAAAACAGTCATCATGTCTGGCAATGACACTACCGGAGTTTGTGACGAAACCAAGAACGACGAGGTTCGAGAGGTATAACATCATTCTGGCCGCAACTTACCCATACTGACGCAATACTCGATAGGTTGGAGATCGTATGGAGTGCGATGACGACCCATCACCTCCGCTCCGTACCAATCCGGAGGTACGTATCACCAACTGGCAGTACTTAAACTAACTGACTCGTCGTAGGTGTCTTCCACCTCGCCAACCATCCAGGAGCAAACGCCAGTCAACGGATGCAATGAAGAAAAAGCCAACAAGGAGACTGACAACGTATTCCATCCATGTTCATCTCATGTTTTCTGCTAACCACCGTAGTTGCCCGCCGACCGAGACTCGAACAGGCGCTCTACATCCAGCCTAACGCCAGAGCCTATTCCAGTGCCAGCTGCTCCAAAGAAAGAGAAGGTAATACATACCCATGATGACTGACACGTTGATAATAACCAAACAATTAGATGGTCACATTGAAGATCCCCAAGTTGAAGAAGACACTTGCGGCGATCGGACCCGAAGGCGATGAAGCTATCGCAGAGACGACTGAAGCCCCGAAGAAGGCAAGAAAGGCACCCGTCAGAAAGAAGACAGCAAAGAACTCCGCTGCGCTTACAGATGCAAATGCAGACGACGGCCCATCTACACCAACTCCAAAGACAAGGACGTCGGCAAGAAATAAGAAACAACCGGCTGATGAGCTGCCAGACTCGCCTCGGATTACAGCAACAGACGGCACTGATGAACAGCCAAACCCTGTGGTTATTCCTCGCAAAGCTGGCCGCAAGCCGACAGCCAATTCCAAGACAAAGGGCAAAGCAGATGAACCCGCTCTCACTGCGAAACAAATTGAAAGCAGAAACAAGTTGCTTCAGCGTAACTAGACAGCACCGATGGCGCACAATGAAGAGTAAGTGCTCACATCCCGATCGATCACCTAACTAACGTTTTGATTCCAGATCCTCTATCCTAATCCCTATCATACCCTCCTCGACCAGTCAGCCAGAAGCCGTGTTGATCAGGTAAAATGTATCGCTAATGTAAATAAAGAACGTCGGTAGAAACGTAGAATAATTGCGCGAGCTGCCATATAGTAATAGTTAGTTCGGCACCTCGCCAGTCCCTGTCCGTATAATGCCAAATGTACATTATCGCATTTCACCAGGTTTCATCCGCAAGTTGCCATGAATTGACCGCTAACTGCCATTTACTCGTACCCACTGACTGCCAGTAATAGGCCGCAAAACACCAAGTTTCGTCGGCAAACTGCATCCACACCAGACCCGCAAGTCGCCAAACACTTCCCGCATCTCAACGGTCGATGGTCACGTGAAAAGCTGGCGACTCGCCAAGTTGATGCGGGGCCACACCACGATTCTCGATCGGCAACTCGCCTTTTTGATTTATTTATCGCCAATTTAACGGCGTACCATGCCAGACACCCCCACGACAAATCTCGCCAACACTAACCGGCATGTCGCGTATCGCGAAAAATCCTTCTCCCATAGGGTGAAATTCAAGCTTTAAATGTCCACACCATGTCACCGAAGCCCACCGACCCACTGCAACGCCACACATATTACTACTCAACAACTCAGACCGGGTACCAGCTTCCTTCAACCAGTCAACACGATGTACTTCACCCACGCCGGTGCCATTTTTCTCCCCATACTCTGTACCATCCTACTATCCACCCCTTGCCTCGCCATAGCCCTACCAAAAGATACCACCACGACAGTTGTTCAACCGGGCGGAAAGTTGACAGTGACCACCGACGGACCAAACGCGATTTCCCTCCTCCTCAAAGTATACGAACTTTGCACTGAGTACAACGGGCTTCTCAAAAGCAACGGAAAGGACTCAGAAATGCATCAGTTCCTCACGAGGACCGAAGAGGACTTGCCACTGGGGACACTGAATTCAGTTTGTAGTAAATACAACTCCTGAGTTTTGTTTTGGGTTTCATTGGTAAAGGGAATGGGATTCGGCCGGATCGTGTATGCTGAACTGAACTATGTTTCTATTTTCCGGTTTTGTGTTTCCTGGATGGGGTTTGCATGGGTGATCTGCTGATTGGGGATTGGGACTAATCGATTGTGCATGGCTATGATGTGGTCAGTTTAGGGAAAAGCCAGCGCTGGGTTTCGGGATCGATACATTTCGAGCTGGGGGTGTTGACTGCAATATCGTCGGAACACTCTTTGCGCTTTGGACTGGGAACGAGGCTAGGGTGTTGATGCATCAAGATGAAACTTGTCGTAGTAAGAACTCTGGGATGGCTGCTGGTCGAGGTAGTTAGATTCGCATACCTATGCATGGAAGAAGGACTTTCTTTGGGTCGGATCACGGAGAATGTTCCCCGTGATGAAATTGTGAGATTTGTTCTCCGTTGATGTCATTTCTTCACATTTAGCATGCGTACTTGTGACTTGCATGAGCAGTGCTGCAATATTTTGGATTGATGAAAGATCCTGTAATGCCGCGACGCACAATTTTGTTCTTGAATGATGAATGAATAGACTTCCCAGAACCTCATCTGCTTCTTACGATTGCTCCCAAAAACAACAAAGCCTACTGTTTCTGACATCTTGAGGCTGCTTTCAAAACAACGTCAATGACAACGGAACTTCGTATGATGATACTTCTTCACAGCTAGCCACATCTTGACGTTCAGGTTGGAGATGGAACAACACCACGAGTAACGCACAGGAATAACATCATCATGGTGGTGAGTTCGTTCATTGCCTTCTAAACAAAGAAACTCCGCTCTGTATCAAGCACACATCCCAAACTACAGATACAAGGAGTCTGCGATCGCTAATAGCATATCCAGATACCGCAATGCATCAACGGAAGTGCTTCAGAGCCATCCTCCTCCCAATATTCGCGCTGATTATCCTCACGGCAACACACTTTACGCTAGGCCTCGCGATACGAGCAGAGACAAACGAGGCAAGCCACGATGTTTTCACAAGCAATACAATATCTGCCCGAGAGATCACACCAAGCAGCACAAACTCACAGTATGAGTTGTACCGTCAAGAGCAGTCTTCCTTCAACACCACCTTCGAATCACTATGTACCAAATACAACGACATATACTCCAACTCCACCTCGGAGTCAGCAAAACTTATGCTACTTGGTCTTGCTTGTAATGACGGAAAATTAAGCGCCGCTCAGCTGAGGATGGTAGCCAAGCGGGACGTGTGGGTGTTGGACTATATTGCATACTATGGTGGAATTGTCATCGGTGGCTCTGGATGGATTTTGTTTCTTATTTGTCTGGTTTCATATGTCTTGTTGAGACTCAAGAAACAAAGGGAGGAGAAGGATATGGCAAAAAAACGACTCGAAGAAGCCCAGAAAGATGGGTGTGTTTGGGTGGTCCCGAAGGGATCTTGATACTGAATCATAGAAAAGCTTGATGGATTGGAGATCCTGATCGATAAATGGATCTATCAAGAATTGTTTGATGGAATGGTCGGATATGAGATTATGTTACACGAACGAGGTCTCGAATTCAGTTGTGAGTGCCGACTTGAGTTACCTTGAACAACAATCAAAAGACTTACATCTTGCAGGTTCATGCCATCTTGAACCGTGACGTTACCGGTCAGGACAACATCAGTAATACTTCCTCATTTCAGCATCTTGTCAAGTAATTGCGACTCAGAGTCTGTAACGATCGAGCTTATAACAAGGGCCACCTGCTCGCTTTCAAGCTTCATACCATCATCCACCCATTTCTTCGCAAGGCGCAATGCAGCTCCATTTCAAGACACTGTCTCCGGTTCTTTCGCTTCTTTTCCTCGCCACGGCTCATTTCACGTTCGCTTTACCAAATGCAAAGGCCATTCCGACGACGCCAGAGTCAATAGCTAGGGCAGAAGAAATTGGCGCAATGAGAGGCAACGGCAATGAAACCGATTCGAAGTGCGTAGATCCGCATACAATTTCTGGCATACTCAACGAGTTTGATCGACTCTGCAGCCTCTTCAGATCTCGCCTTGATGATAAAGAGGGAGGGAAGAAAGACGGTAGCAAACGTCTCGAGCTCGCGGTTACATGCCAAACCCTTGAGTACCCGGAATATCTTGATGTGGCCGCGATTGTTGCAGAGAGAGAGAAGAATGGTGAATCCACTGTGCGGTTTAGAGCTGTACCGCTTGACTCATTAGAATCTTCTGAGAAGCGCATTAAGAAGCTAAGGGATGCTACGATATGTTTGGGGGTTTTCTTTGGCCTAACTCTGGTTCTTATTGTTGCGTATTATCAGTGGAGGAAACGCGCAGTTGCATGATCGTTGACGATGGGACAATAAAGCAAGGCTCGAGGAAGTTAGCCAGGGCGCACATACTGGTGTACTAGTCATAGCGGAGGTTTATGGATCCGGTCATGGACATAATATGCATGGGCATAGAAAGTAGGTTATGGTATTCGGAGGTCGTACGACTAATAGCCTTGTTGATGAGGCGCAATGCTATTCCCAGTGGATGAATGGTAGAAACTTTTCCTTTAGAGGTAAATTACTATGTACTCACTAAATTTATAAACTCGTCGATCAAATATGGCAGTATGGCATAGATTTGAGCAGTATGACGTACCAGTACGAAGTACTTAGTGTAATGAGGTTCAACTTGTACATGCATGGCGCAAAGTCCAGCAGATATATCCCAAGCAACAACTCGAATACTAGCATCATGCTCCATATCTGGAATCAATCCGCAGGAGCGACTTTAATATGTACTTATTTAACAACATCCCCGAATAATGTGGATACATTAACATCCTTAGAATCCTCGACATCCATCGTTGATTCACTTAACATTAGCCCGATCGGGAAGTTAATATGCGCTTCCCACGGCCGGCTGAACTTGAAGGAGGTTATTTGGGCTGCTCGGATTGGGCTGCCTTCGATATGGTATGAGCAACTATTATCCAATTACAATTCCTGGTAAATTGAATGCTTTCTGACCTCACTGGCAGTACCAAAGTCACTGGGAACGGCCTCCTCCGAGCCAGTCGGACCTTTTCCAAAACTCCTATTGCTTGTAGACATCATGTCAACTTGCGACACTCTGGGATGACAACGAGACTCAGTTCTATGAGCATCCGGATCCCGCCATCTTGAGCTCGAGCCTGACAACATCAAAAGTGCATCTGCATCCCACCATCATGACAGCTCCGGCTCCCGGGCTCCCATGCGCTTATCATTGCGAAATGGCTGAATTGACACGACCTCCCCAGTATCGCTTTCTACATCATCCTTAACACCTCTACAATCCGCAATGCAGCTCATTTATGCGACACTGTTTCCGATTTTTGCGCTTCTCCTCCTCTCCTCACCGCATTTCTCTCTTGCACTACAAAATACCGTCCCATATACGCCATACGATAAGGATCCTCAAGAAGCCGCAATGCAAAGAAGGAGCCTGAGCAATGACACTCTCACTAAGGGTCAAAGCCTGATCGACGATGCGCTGGAAAAAGTGGCGAAATATTCAATGCCTGGCATCCTCTTGGACTTCAACGAGCTCTGCGAACGATACAATAAAAGCTCTCAGATTAAATATCAACAGCCTCGGGCTGATCAGGATGGCCTCTTGCGTCTCAATATCGCCTGCTATAAATTTGAGCAACTCAATCTGGAGCGGTTGAATAGAGAAAGGTCCACAAATAGAGACTTTACAACAAAGTTCGTAGCGGTACGGGAAGATTCCATGGTATGCGAGGACTTGAAAGTTCAAAACAAGGGATTGATAGCTGGGCTGGTATTGATGGGGATTGCGTTCGTTATCGCCTGCATTGGTAGTTCATGGGGCTGCAGTAAGTTAAGACATAATTGGAAGAAACGATGGAATAGAGGGGACGGCTCGGGGGTAAAGGGAGAAATGGGCGCATATGTAGAGGGGGGAAACATATGAGTTCAAAGAAAGATCCAGACTTCGAAACCCATAATATTAGTACTTATTCAGGCAGCAGGCTAGAGGGTGGATCAGATGAGTGTGGCAAGTAGCCAGAATGGATGTACTAACTATAGAATTGTCATGGCAAGCTGGTTCATTGGTCGGTAGAGGTTTGAAAGCGGTCGACGAAGTACATGAAGGTTGGTTAATGGTCGGAGTTGTGTGTATTGGGGAGTTAATACTATTACCATTCATGTACGATTATGAGCTATGGTGCAGAATACATTTCTTCATAATTGTACATTCATTTGATAATGCAACACAATTCATTCGAGTGACCCAAGCGAGCTTCAGGTTGAAGTTCAACTTGCACCTCCCCCACAAGCCAGCGCATACACAACCCAAGTAGCATTATCCATTGCTGGAATCATGTCCATATCCCGAATCAACCCGGGACGACTTTAATACGCAACCACATCCCCAAGCATTGTGGAAAGTACAGAGACATACTTAGAATCCTCAGCATCCAACAATGCAACTTCCAGATTGTCATTTAACCTTAGCCCGATCGGGAAGTTAATATGCGCCTCCCACCAATCAACCCCCGAAGCCAGACTTTTCTCATTCTCACAACAATTTCATTCCTATTCCTTCCCATACCCGTTGTCGCCTCACCAACAGGTACACCAGATGATCACCAAATCAACTTCGAGGCAGCTTCTCCTGAAGACCGAGAGCATCTGATGGAACTTTTGAAACCACTGGCATCGATGGCCGGTGGAAACGGTGCTGGCTCACTTTTTGCAAAGGAATCTGGAAAGCCAGGCGGTAAGCCTGCGAATGAATCACCTACGTTTGGTACAGAGTTAGATGATATGTGCGACCGATATCGTACAGTTCTCGAGGAGGGGGATTCCAAGGGGGATGGAATAGGGAGTAACAAAGTACGGGTTGAGGGTCTTGAGGTTGGGTGTAATGCTACAAAACTGCCTGAGTTTAGAGGGACGGTGGTCGGTAAGGTTTGCGTCGGCATGGTATGGGGAATTCCCTGGGAGTCGGGATGGTTCGGGATCGTGACGGGGCTTGCAATTTCGGAGGCTGTGTTGATTTTGTTTTTCTGTGTCGGTGTTTTTGTTCTTCGAAAGCGGAGGAATGGGGTCCGAGGAAGTAGTAGTATGTGAAGCTTCGTTATTACAAATTGGGCCTGTAGTAATTAGTAACATCGAATTCGACGCAAAATACAACATCTCTCTATGCTTCGATACCTTCTTACAATACAGTTCAGTCAAGTGGGCATCCACAACTTTACAATTTGCATGCATGATCATCTTGAGCTTGCTTCTACAACACAAAATCACAGACGTGTCGCGGAGAAAGCATGATGCACATAACCCAAGTTGAGGCATTGCTTTTTCAGAGAGCAATACCCTTCAATCCAGCTTTCTCCAACCACATTCGCATTCCACAACCGAGCTTTCCATTCAAAATCCTCACTCAGACTCTCGTCACAGCAAGATGCGTTTTATCAACAGCAACAGCATCCCATCTTTCAACTTCCTCCTACTTGCCATAGCCGCACTGTTTATCCCGTCAACTTTGTCATTCTTCAAGAACCCCAAAGAAGCGTTCCAGCCTCGTGCCAACCTAACCCGTTTGATCTCGGAATTCGACGATCTTTGTTTCCGTTACAACAAGACCCTGACGAACTCAACGTTCGAGCGAACTGAAGCACCGATCTTCAGGATCGATGCAGCTTGCTACAATACGAAGTTGCTTGACCTAAAGGAGCTTGCTACTGAGCGTGAGGGCGAGAACGTGGATATGGCTTCTACGAAAACTTTCAAAGTAAAGGCAAGTGAAAGCTGGAAGACAAAGTCGACCCTGGTTCTGGCGTTTGGAATTTCCTTTGCAGCTTCAGTTTTAGGCAATATTGGTCTGGTCGTGGTGCTTTACCGAAAGACAAGGCAGCTTAGGGGACCATCAGATGACTCCGAGTCGGATCAGAGTCGACGTGGAAAGTTGACCAAACCCATGCGGGTAGAAGAAAGCGGTGATCGGAATCAAGAGCCGGAACGGGAAGGAGAAGGCCATGGAGGAGATGGGACGTACGAGAACGTACGTGGTTTCTATGCTCCAGACCCGTCGCAATTGGCAGTACGCCCTCAGGGTTAAGTACCTGAAGAACGTTCTCTGGAATCTGTTAGATTATGATTGATACAGGAAGAAGTAGAGGGAGCCTTTAGTACGGAGAAGATGTTGGACAATTTGATACTGAGCTTCTGTCAACCCATTAACAACTGTACTGTTGAGAATCCTGCCTGTCTTGGTGAATCTTGCGCATATCGTTCAACTTGGATTGATCCCAAACCCCAGCGACTCGAAATTGTGATTTCCGCTGTCCTCACAAACCATGCCAACATGAACGAATAACAGAATCAATAAATCCCATTGCTTCATCACTCAATCCATCATATAATCCGAGCCATCAACCAGAAAACGGTAGGAGACGATGCACTTCTTCGGAAACTCGAAATTCTCCCTTCATTCCATCCTCCAAAGCCTCTTCCTCTTCCAGCTGCTCCTGGCACAATCCAGTCTCGCCATTCCAACTCCACCTGGCTCAAGCGTAGACGGTACAACAAACACCCCCGAGACGTTCTTTCGCAACTATACTTTGCAAGACACCGACGGATACCTTGACGCATTTGACTTTCTGTGCGAGGAATTCATCCAGAATATCAGAACGAAAAATTTAACCACAAGCGGGAACAATCGGCTTCTCAGGTTGGATGTTGCCTGCTACGACCCTGAGCAGGTCGACCTGAGAGATGTTGCGGCTCATCGAGATCATCAGAAAGACGTGGTCCTTGGAAAAGATAAGGTTAAGCATAGCTGGGCGGAGACGTTCCTGGCGGTGCGGGTCCTGTGGATAGTCGTTGCAGGTGCTGCAGTTCTGATTCCGCTGCTGGTTGCTCTGTGTTTCTTGGTCAGGTGGATATGTTGTCGGATAAGCAGTTTGTATGAAAAAAGACGAAATGGAAAGGACGGGACGGATGGAATGTCGTTGCTTAAGGAGAAAGTGTGCTACGCATGTCAACAGACTGTAAAGGACCTAGATTAAGGCTGAACAAAGCAGTTGGGGTCGGAAGGTACATTGCTGAGATTAGAACTAATTTAATGGTTAGAGCTTTCCAAACGACCAATGGTACCATGCATAGTGATACGGATGCTGAACTTACCTGGGTACGGCTATAATGTTGATCAATTCATGCTAGTCGTGAGAGTGCATTCCGATTCTTCCAGGCTCAACTCGAAAGTCAAGCGACGGAGAAGGGGTAACCGGGTACAGGCCGTGAGCATCCGAGTCGTTTCATGTGGAGGAAGTGATATGACCTCAGCCGATCAGTAGTAATGTGAAGTTGAGTACTTGTGATCGAAACAAGTGACAAGTGACAAGTGACATCTTGTTCGAGAGTGATCAGTGTGTATCCGGTTTGTCAGTTCTGTGGGGGAGAGGTGCAATTTATCGCCGCAGAAGGTGGTCGGTGCATCGGCTCAGGGTCATAGGGCTTCCCGGAGCTGAGCTCATGAGCCTACGGTTGTGGCGCCGATCCAGGTCGGTGGTGAGGGAGGTGGTGAACGCTTTGTGGTGGGCCTTTTGCTCCTTGAAAGATTGATGTCGAACCTCTGACTTTGGCTTGAACTCATGTCGCATCAGTCTTTTCCACCGGTTGTTGCCTGACCTGTACTGTGGTTGTACTGCCTACTTCTTGGTAATTAGTTGGTCGAGCTGATCAGAAGGATCATAAGCGGCTCAAGACTTACCTGTCGAGCTATTGTTGCACTGGATGATGGAGTTCGGTGAGGTTTGTTACGAGGACAGAGCGAATGTTGGAGTGGAGAACGTAGGAGAAAGCGGAATGAGTTTAGCGTTGCGTGAGGCTCTGCGCCCTTTGCAGTTAGTAACTGGTTAGTCAGAGTGGTCCGCCAGCAAAAGGCATCGAACAACCTGTCCGCTTCTCAAGCAAACGAACCTTAGAACTTGCAAACTGAACAACCCGCCCTGGACACCATCAACTCTTCCTGCCACCGCCTCTTTCCGTATCTCGCCATGCCCGGTCTCGATGAACTAGAAAGCCACAGCCGCTCCTTCACAATCATTCGCCCCAAAATGATCCAAGATCTGCATCACCCACCAATGTAAGCAGAGTACGACGTACGAGGAGCCATCGCGTTAGAACCAGTCTCTGAGCTTTACTAACGTGCTATTGGAATCTTCAGGGATCGCTAGGAAAAGCAATACTTAAGGGTCAGCAAGTTACCGAGTTACCAGATCTCAACCTACCGGAAGTCACACAGCCAAAGATTCAATGTCGTTGCCATTGCCAGAAGATCACCAAGCCGCTCACGAGGCCACAATCGAGGAGCTCGTGTTCGCATCTGGCCTGTCTCCACATTCCAGACCTTGTTCACCATCTTTCTCATTGACTGTCGACGCGTCTCAGCATCACGCTGCAGGTGTCCACTAGTCTATCGATCTCCGCACGAGGCTCACTATTGCCATATTCAATCGACTTCACTGCACCAATACCGACCAGAGTCGACACAAATCCAGTGGTCTTGCACAAAGGGGACGAATTGGAGGCCCATAGCCAAAGTCAAACTGTGGAGAATGGAAAGAAAGATCGTGAACCGTTCCGAAGAAGATTGGAGACAAGCAGCTTTCGTCGTGCAGCAGAGCATGGTCAGCCGTGTCCAGGATACTACTCTAGATGTCTTCTCTCTAGACCCAGGGCGGGAATTACTCAAACTTGTGGTAACGGAAGCCGGCGGTTCTGACACCCTCAACATTTGTTTGCTACGCCTAGCAAAGTCAGTACTCAAGGAGAAGCAGGAGAACCCCTACCAATTCCCGATTCGCTGGAGTGGCTACTCAGAAGATGTCGAGAGCATATTGAGAGTTACTGTTATGAGACATGGGTTGGCTTTTAGCGCAGTTCTAGGCTATGCACCATTCTACTGCTCTTTGGGGGTTCTCGTCAAAACAATAACTGAGAATATGTGAGTATCGCTCTATCCCAGGGAGTGTAACCATACTGACATAAGTCTGGTGTTCAGGCTTTTTACACATACGCCACATGAAGGCCAGTTGCTTCTGGCTCATCCTCTGGGACCAGACGGCTCCTATTTTCGTTTCATGTCATCATGGTTGCCGCAAGAGCTTCCTTCGAGAGCCCCAATTATCGAGCAAGTGCAAAAGGCACGACTTGCACGGGAATACTCGCATCGCAATCAACTGGACATCGCTACAAGACATCTCGACTTTGGTTTTGACAATTGCTACAACTCTACTCTGGTTGTTTACTCGGATGAGCACTCACTCAGACAAAACCACGGATTCCCATCGTCCGTTTTTCACAAGCACCAAAGTCTATCGGAAATGCTCGGCTCCGTCACCGAAGCAGCGAACCTTGCGCTTTTAGACGCGACTATAGCTCTCGCAAAGGGAAAGGAAGAGTTGAGCAAGCTCTCGATCTTGGTTACCGCAAATGTTTCACGCCGAGCCGGACGCAGGTATGAACAAGAATTGTACCATGGTCGAAGCATAGGAAGGATTGGACGGCAGGAAAGAGGAACGTTTGGTCTGTTTTTAGGGACGGAGGAGCAGATAAGGGCGTCTGGACTGCGTTTCGTTTTGCCGACAGTTACTCAACATCAAACGCAGCCTCCAATCGAAAAGACGAACGATCAGGCCCAACCTGCCATGGACGCCCCAACACGATTGATGTCGTTTATACCTACAGCATCTTCGCTATCTACACCTGAGAACGCTAGTGCCGTCCCTTTTCTTACTGCCGGGCATGTTGCACCAGCTGCATGTGAGCTTCAGGCTCCTGGTGGCTTCGAAACAGCACTTGAGCTGAAATCACAGTGGATCCGCAAAGCCGACTCGTTCCGGAGTGAAGCCGAAGTTTCACGGATTTTAGCACAGGTGACGCGGATTGGAACGTCACTGGAGTCTAGAATAGGAACTAGCAGTCGTGGATACCGAAAGGATTGGTCGCTCTGTGTGTCTACCGTTGAGAAATGTGCAAACAATGGGTTTGAGGGCGAACCTGCCGACCGTATCATGAATGCCCTAGTGGACAACCCTGATTTCTCAGAGGCCGAGTTGCTCGAAACCCTCTCTGGATCAGAGGATGCTCTTCCAGGCGATCGAGTTGCAAAAGACGGGGCTACCACGGCCATCACGAGTGGAAGGATGAACGGTGACACACTTCAGGTTTGGAAATATCTCGAGAACTCCACGGAACCAACCCAGAGAACGCTTGCACTCCCGATTGTCAGTATCAGATGATATATCCGTCCCGGGACAAGGAGTATCGTGTCTTTGCAAATAAAGGCGATTTTGGCTCGGCTGTGGTCAAGGCTGTTCGTCTTGAGAATGGGACACTAGCACTCAAGTGGTGCGGTTTGTTGGTGTCTTTGTTGTCGTTGACGGAGGGCATAATGGCTGGTATCATGGTACCGCAAACCGAAGTTCTGCGTCAGATTGAGGAGGCGACTGGTGTGAGGTATTATGCTATGCCTTAGCATTTGTACTCGATCCACCTCGCCGTTTATATTGCAGACGTTCACTTTCTTGATCACCCTTTGATCTTGGGTAGTATTAGCATCTCAGCTATTACTCTTGCTTTCCCCAGGGTTTTTATTTTCATCGTTCAGTTGTTCCGTTGAATGCCTGTTATGGGTTGCGTCTAGCTTCTGGCCGGATACGTTATGTCCTTCGCTTTGGTACGAGTACGGCTCGCATCGCACCGTCTGTGATATACTATCTGAAGTCATTGCAGTCTTTTGTTTCAAATAATTCTTGAAACAAAAGTTCACAAGTTCCACACTTTTGACCCTTTCTGTTTTGCATTCTTCATTGCTTTTCTTGAGAGCTTCTCGACTTCATTCATATTGTAGATGCATGTTATCTTCATGTTCCTACTTAGTAACTTGAGGGCTTGTTCCTCCAAGTTCAGTCACGTTGCTACATTTTTGTTCATCTTGAGTCCCGAGAGCACCACAATTCCAGCGATACTCTGGCTTTTAAGACCAGCCAACATGACTCGAAACCTCCACAAAGAGTTAAATCGTTATTTTCGGTATGGACCGATGTCATGGTTTCAACACACCATCTAACATCACGAACTACGAAATATGAAACTTCTTTCCGATTCTCTCACGCCCGAACATGCTGCCCTTTCCGTCTTCTTCGTTTTAGCGCTATCACAGCTCTATTTCGCATCAGCTTTCGCCATAGACCTCTTGGATATACAACCTATCGCCGAACTACCTCAAGCAGTTTCAACTACCGTCGAAGCACCTAGCGAAACCATAGTTGGAATGCCCACTTCTTCTCCTACCACCAACTCCACCATCAGCGTAGCTCATACCTTGAATGCTACCTGCCTACCCAACGATAACGGCAACACAAGCGTTGCAATACTTCTCGACTATTTCACCTCCCTCTGCCAAACATACAACAACTCAGTTGACATTACAAACTACACTCGAACTGCACTCAACTACCCCGAGAAGCTGAGGCTGGATGTAGCATGCTACAAGCCTGACGAAGTGGACCTGAGTGGTGTCGGAGCTTCCAGAGATGCAAACAAAGGAGGTGATGCGAAAAAGGTGTTTCATTCGCAGTACAAGGTAGTTGACAAGGCGACATATGGTGCGGCTATTGCTCTTGGGGTGTTATTTCCGATAGCGTTAATTGTTCTTGCTATCGTCGGGTGGAAAAGGATCGAGAAGTTGAAGAAAAATTGCACGTGTGGGGGAATTGCGAAGAAGGAAGCTGCTTGATTCAAGGGGTTTCCGGTTCGGGTGTGGGTGACAGGACTTCTAGTGGACGGATCACTGGAGGTGGATCCATAAACTTCGGTATATTGTCACATACGGCCATAGATTGGAGAATATACGGGATCCCGTTCGCTCTCCTATAGTCAAGCTTCAAATCGCCAAGTTAGTACTGTGGTGGGTGACCACACGGGAATCCTTGGTGCTGTATGCTTTTGTCAGGTCTATTCACGGTATACGGGCCCAGTACATCATGCTTCTTCGTTTTTTACCAACACTTACACTCGCAGAACTCCGGTCAACATGCAGGGCAGATATCTGTCACTCTTTTACTGTCGGTCATCATGAACATGTCCCTCCCCGTCTTTACTTCAAGCATCTTATTACACACCAAACTTATCGTTCCTTTCAACTGAAGCACTGCAACTCCCACCTCAAGCTACTCTCCCGAAAGTAGGATGGTTCATTTTTTCTCGCTCTTCGTTCTCCTCGCCACGCCAATTACACAATTGTCGTTTGCCTCTCCGGTCATCTATGCAGATTCATCGTATGGATCTGGTGTCAACACATCATTAGCGAGTGGGTCGATAGCACAAAGTGGTGCAGGCTACGATGATTATTTCGGCGCCCTCGACACCATTTGCAAACAGCTTAGGCAGGTGCAGCCAGTTCCGAAGGTCAATGAATCCCGCGACCCAGACAAGGCCCGAAAGCTCGATGCTGTCTGCAACATTACAAACTCGCTTGAATGGGAAACAGTCAACTCGAAGGACTGGATCGAAGGAAATAAGTTCAAAATCGTGTCTGACAATTTGTTTGGGAGCTTGGGTAACAAGGTTGGGAAAGCTGGCATTGCAGTCATCTCTGTGCTTTCCGTCGTCGTGTCTGTTTGTTTAGGATTGCTGGTTTTGGGATGGATGCATAAGAAGCAAAGTCAGAGCGAGGTCTCTGGTGGCAGTGGCACTGATGATGATGGCGATGAGGAGGGAGGAAGACGTACCGTGTTAGATGCTATTGGAAATGGCGGTGGGAATAACGGTGGTAGCTGCTATAGTTTGGGTTGGGGGGACTCCAATGGCGACTGTTGTTCGTCCTGCTTTGGGTCGTGCGGTTCTCTCCTCACAGGCTGTTGCGATTAAGATCTCGCGGGCGTAGTACTTGGAAGGCTGTAAAGTAAAGTGACTCGGCGAATGCGCTACGATAAGCAGACTGGTTCTGTTTCGATTTGGATTGACAGGTATTATTAATATTGGCTCTTTACTGGCAATGATCTTACTGATCAGGTATAACCGATTGGCATTATAAAGTAGATGGGAGCATAGTCAGGCTACAATAGTACTAGAGACAACAGCAATTTTGAAGAATAGAAAATCAGATTTGAACCGTGCTTAAGTTTCCATGAAGTACTTACTGATCTCTAGATTGTATTCTAAACTCATTCTCAACACAATAACGCAAAACACAAACCTGCATTAAATGTTATAACCTGCGTTTCTGAAGCTCGCAGAACAAGCCGGGCTTGGAGTAGCCCCACGTCGCATTCACGTTTACTACACACGAGCCTAGCTTCCCCAACAAGCTTAAGCGGTCGAAAGTTAATACATTCTTTTAAAGCAAAGGACATGATTTCAATGCTTGATACATTGAAAGTAAGTACTTGCAGCACGGGCGCACAGTGTGGCAGTTTGAATTGTTTCTGCACAGCTATTTGAAAAGTACTATTTCGATTGCAGATTTTGTGCCCGTTCCCCCGTTCTACCAATCTCTCCCGCAAGAGTGGCAAGCACTCTGTCTTTGTCAATATGCATGTCAGCTCCATGTTGAACCAAATATTAAGGTAACGTTGTAACATTCAAGTTACAATATGTATCGATTGCCAACAAGTGAGACAGCTCAAAACTTTCCAAGATGGACCGGATATTATCGAATTATCGCTCTACAGTTAGAAATACCAGCCAACCTGAGCAGGTACTTATATATATAAAGATCCACAGCTCACCTGGCCTTTTCGAAGTCAAACCTTGATCCACCCCATACTTTCCGACGAGATTCCACATTAGTTCAAGCTTCCAATCCTCCTTCTTGGGCATTCCAATTGAATATCCAGGTCAGAATCCTTCTCCATTTACCATCCCGCACCTCAGAAGCTTCGAAGCGACAATCCGAAGTTCCTTGCCCAGCCGCAGAAAAGGATCAAGGCACCAAAGTGGGGCTCCCATCAGCAATTTACTAAGTATCAGCATGATCACGCTTGCAGGAGAAGAAGCTTTCAAAGCTCTGGAAGAAATTTGCAAAAGTTACAACAAGTCGAAGAACGTTAACAACGCAGAGATAGAAACGTTCAGGCAATTCAAGTCCGATCGGAAGTTCAATGCCCTCGATGCGGCATGTTGGAAGAGAGGCAATATCGTCTGGGGATCACCATTAGCTGCCTCTTTCAAAGATCGCGGTGAGGGTTCCAGGTATACTGTTGTACACAACGGATGGTTGGGATTGATACTGGCTATTTTCTTTTCGCTTTTCATGTATGCGGTGTTTACATTACTAGTAAAACCTCTACTTAAGAAGGATGCGGAGAGAGGAAACCGGGGGTTGCAACCTGCTTTGGGGGGGTCAGGGGCAGAATCACAGGTCCCGGTTGGGCAAGGAGAGAAGCACAGCATTGACCCATTTGTCAGGGAGGTGTAGATTGTGCTAGATCCGGAGATGTCGAAGTGGATGAGAGCATACTAGATCTGCAGAGCGTAACCCTTCAAGATTGTACAGTCAGTTCATATTGTGATATCATGTTTAGAATGCAAGACAGTGCGAGATACACTCATGGACTACTTATTCCACGGGCTCGATGCTATATTCTGGTGTCTGTACGAGCACAGCAATTGCTGGTATGATTGACTGCAATATATCCATATACTCTTTGTTTGCAATATTGAAATGCAATCAATCTCATTGACCACCGTGCCCATATTCATCTTGAACCCAACGAGAAACCAACATACTGCCAGCTCTCCAGCAGGTTCACGATCTATCAAGATGAACCCGAGCTTCCAAGCAGCCAAAATACACCATAAAACCCTAAACTGGCATCTCTTCTGACCTTCACCGCTCCACAACACGAGAGAATCACTGACCCGCACTTCACAATGCTTCCAACAAAGTCCCAATCCATCTTCCGACTCTGCCTTCTCGCGCTTCTGCTCCCCATTCCTCTCTCCGTTTCCGCATATCCGTCACCTCCAGTAGAAACCAACACAACTGGCGAACATGGAATCATCACCACGCTCGGTAACTCCACGGAAGTTACCACCCTCGTTGAGGGTACTTTGATTCGGGCGGAGCTCGAAAAGGTCTGCTCCCACTACAGATCTCATCGCGAGAAACCTGGGTCCGTAGACGAAGTTGTGAAGGAAGACTTCCGGCTCGAAGCAGCCTGTTATCCCGAAACTATCGCCTGGAGCAACTCCCTCGCTTGGTATTTCAGGAAGAAGAAAAAGACGATGAAGTATTTGATAGTGAATTTGTGGAGTCTTGTAGTGGCAATTGGTTTGCCTTCCTTGGTTGCGGTGTCTTTGCTGGCTTGCTTGGTTGCTGGATGGCACCGTCGCAGAGGAAAGGCGACTGATCGTGTGCTTATGCAAATCAAGGAAATGCCTTATTCGGATAATTCCCATAATTCGGAGCCGAAGGCGGGGCCGAATACGGATCAAAAGAGCCATCAAGCATCGTCGCGCTTTGCCTAAATACCGTACTCAGTAGATAGGTGCTTCTTGACGGAGCGAGAGTTGTAGATATGGTAGAGGATTGGTAAATTGAACTTTGAGCTTCTGTTTTATAAAGCGTTCTTCGATTCTTTTGCGCTTTACGTAGGGCCGTTGATGTTGTTCGACAACCCCCATACTACCACGATGTCCCAGTCGCCAAGAACAGTCCAATCAGAAGGGTTTGGGTAACTCTAATAGGCACTGCTTTGACAAGTATGCATTGTTGAGCATGTCCTGACCAACATGAATTGGACCCGCAACCAAGTTTCAAGCTTTCCTTTGCTCTAATCCGTTGCCCTTCCCATCCATATGCACCAAACGATACCCTTTAGATCACCCACCCTGTAGTCCTCGGCGACTCTGTCTCGATCCAACGGTCATCCGGACGAAGTTTCCATTCTCCTTCCATGGCCAAGTTTGAGTTGGTCCATGTCGATCATCGAGCTATCGTCCTGGTTTCGGTTTGCAGCTGCCAAAGCGTCGTTGACTTTTCGAGCTGTCCACTCTCTACCGTGATCCACCGAAGCCTATTATCCGCATCAACTATTCTCAGTCAGTCACGATCAGTCCAATCCAGTGAACTCATCTCCATGCTTCCTCTCGACATCCACTCTTTAGGATGCCACCGAAGCCGTTAATGCCTCTTCATCTTGCACCCAAGAGCAAGCCAACGTTGTAGCAGAATGCCAGCGCTTTTGTCGGCCTCAAACCCGTCAAGATGAGCAACTCAACACGATAGCAGCCGAAATACAAGACATACCCCCACATCGAAATTGCTCCAGACCAGTACCTCCTCCGACCTACACAGAAACAGACAGACATCAGAGACACTTACATTGAAGCCATCCACAATGATGCTCACGAGATTCACTACCATCATCCCATCCCTCCTACTCCTTTTCCTTTTCTCCGTCGTGATCCCTGTCTCGGCAACTCCCCAAACAAACACAACGGCGGCAGAGCAAACAGAAAAGCAAAAAGACATCGATAAAAAAGCCGACATCGAGAAAGCCGTCCTTACCCTTCTCAACGTAACCGCCGACCAGCCTCTCGACGCCCTGAGCGCAGTATTCAAGCAAACAGACCTCCCCACTGGCCTAGCCGGACTATGCATCCACTACAACGACACTCGCGGGTCCCACATGCTAAACAAAACGCTTCACGCTGGTAGCCACCAGCTCAAACGGGAGTACTACCTTCTGGACATGGCTTGTTGGCATCCTGAAAAGATAAGCTGGGGACCGCTTGCGGGAGAATTCTCGTCAAGGGAGGCGTCAACTCAGTTTATTGTTGGGAGAAAGTCGGTGGTTTTGGCTGTGATTATTGTGCTTTCTTTTCTGACGGTTGTATTTGCGGGGGCGCTCGTGATTTTGATGGTGTTGCGACGAGAGATGAAGGATGAGGATGTGCTGAAAGATCGAGGACCAATGAGCGGCGGACTCGGGCGGAGACCAGTATCGGGGTTGGATGGGGACGGTGACAGGATGAAACATCGTAGCGGGTAGAGGAGTTTGAGGCGACAGACGTAGGTTGGGGTTTGCGGAATGTTGTTGTTTGATCGGTGGGCGTGATAGTTGATGATGTGGTTTGATGCTTCAAGAATGGTGTTGAGACCAAGGTGGAAGGTAAGATGATGAATGGTGGATGCCTTTCCGTGGCGGAACATAACTAGGTAGTGGCCGACGCAATTCACACCAACGGTCTTACTTCTTACTTGGAAGTAGCAATAAAAATATTACAAGTGAAAGACTCGTACCCTAAACTTCAGGCCGCCAAAATGTTGAGCGAAAGTTTATATTCGCCGGAGTGGTTCACAATGTGTCCAGCAGTGATAATAAAGCAGCAAGTCCTAAAATCTAGTTGAGAACGGTCACATACGGACATAGATTGAAGAATATACGGGAAGTTAGTACTGCGGTGGGGTGACCAGAATCCTTGGTGCTGTATGTTTTTGTTTTCCCGTGATGTTTTGCGGTTCGAACCTCAGCATCGACAATTTTCAAATACTTTGGCTCCACGGCTGGTTCGATTCCACTAGTAGTAACTCGTAACTTCGTGTCGACATCTCTGCTTGGTTGAATCATAAACCACCCTATCCACCGCCTACAACATCCTCCTCCCCGCCTCTCCCCTCTTACGCTCTTAGCCTTGCGTAATACTTGAACAGCCCCCTCCCTCTCGCACTCTCATCGTTCAGGTTCATGTCACTAGAAGCCAACCTACCATACTGCAATCTAGTCACCGCCCCAATGATCGGCACAGCCTTGTTGACATCCATCATATCCAGCGCGGTGTTCTTAAAAGTCACCAGCAGAAACTCTGAAAGCGTTCTGTCACGAATACGAAGTTTGGAGTGGTTGAGAAGAACGATAATGTTGTCATTGGGGGGGACCGCGTGCTTAAGTAGCCGGCGTCGAGGACGCACCCATGAACTAGCTAGACTAAGGAACGTACGCTTTTGACACGTTCTTCCCTTGCTGTAGCTTTCGGGGTCTAATACGCATATTTGACTTCAAGTAGTTGTGAGATACTAGGAGGTGCGCAGTTACTTGATCAAGAAGAAGCAATCCATATATTCCCTGCCAGTACTGCTGCATCCCTGGTGGAAAATAATATCGAAAATAGATGCCTGCAAGCCCGTTCACCTATATACTCCGCTCCGCTGGGGCCAAAGGAAGGCATCCTCGTGATTCTGTGGCATGATGCATTTAAAGGGATGAATCTCAAAAAGACTCGCCATAGTTAAAGCAGGTACGGACAACCACGACCATCCGAGTCCTCCGCCTGTAAACCGCATTCGATCTCCATGAGATGCAAAATAGCGAGGCCTCAATCTGAAAAGAGTTGTCTTGGTCATGCTTTCGTGGAAGCAGTTATCCCCAGGCTCTTTCTCCTTCCCCGGATACCACTTCTTTATACCAGTAGTGTCGCACAGCCTAAACTTCATAACATCGGCCTCTGAGCTGACCCAGATTATGGTGACTTTAGGAAACCGAAATGTAGCGGGGCGATCTTCAAGCCTGGCCCCCTGGGGCGAATGTTGCCAGGAACTTACCCCACGTTCATCATACACTGGCAACTCCTGCAAAACAACGAAAGGTACGCCAGGTAACCTTTCTTTGCCGAGAACTACGATCTCTTTATGAAGAATCAGCCATTAGCAAGCTTTCCAGGCTCATGACAAATGCCTTCATTGAAGCATTACACTCAGGAAGTGACGAATACTGGCGCACGTACCTATCATCTCCGGACTGGTAAATTTTTTAGTAGTAAGAGTTGGAAACTCGTCTGGCCCGTCGCGATATGGATATCCATCAACCGAACCTGCGATTATCCCGCCACCACTTAAGGAGAAGAATTTAGGAATATAAACGATTGAGCCATCGGAATCTTCACAAAACAAAAAAATAAACCAACCGCCAGAGATTATATATATTACCTCAGATCCGAGACAAGCAGTAAAGAACCGCTTACAGAGAGCGAGCTCCGGCATGCCAGTGCATTCCAGTGCTGTCTCTAAATGTGTGAGTGGTCGTACACCTGCACCTGGATCTGACCTGGTGCGCCAAATGTACCCAATAACATAGTAATACAACTGGTAATCCGGCTTCGCTTCTGTATTTCTAATCAGCAAAGTATAAAATTATAGTCTGGGATAATAAATGGGAAGTTACTTTGGAAAAATAGAAGCACAAAACCTCTCCAATCCCTACTCGAATAGCTAAGTCGATTGTTTTGACCCAGATAGACCACTGCAAGCGACGTGTCGTGAGCAACTTGATCACAACTCTTGAACATTCCATCACGCCAGCTCCGGTTCAGGTTCCAGATCAGCTCTTCATACGAATAGGATACCTTATTGCTCGGGGTCCCATCCTCCTCATAAATGAATTCACGGATATAATCGTCGCCACAGAGATAGTATAACTGTATCCTCAGCTGCGACCTCAAGTTAGTTTCATCGACACAGTATTGTATATGGTGCATGCATGCATGATTAGATGATGCAGCAGAGTAGACACCAATATGTCGGTACATAAAAGTGGCATCCTACCGAATTGTTATATGGCCCCAAGACATAGGCGGTTGCTGTCAACGGAGTCCTTAGCTTTGCATTTCGCACACCGATGGACTCAGCCGGCGTTCTTCGTCTCCTTCCACTCTCGGAACAATTCCAGCCCTTTGACACAACAACTTCGCCATCAGCTGTCTGATAAAATATAAGTGTTTGGAGAAAGGGTAGCTCTGGAACGAGTTTAAACTCTGTACTAGTCCTGTCACTACGATCATACTGTAGTCGCGATCCTCCGAGAGGAAGTGTCAGTACGGCGAAGTTGCTTTCAGGAAGCATAGGCGGTTCTAGTTCGAGGTCAAAAGGAAACCCAGCCAGCATACTACTGGACGTTGCCTTGTTGAATGTATCAGCTGCAGGCGCTGGGGGTGGTGCAGCATCTTCTGTCTTGTGGGGCACTGCAACACCGGGAGAAGCTGTCGAAAGACCTTCCTTCGGGCCTGCTTCAGATGAGGAATTCGGGATTGCTTTCTCCGATGCAGCGCCACAAACGCAAGCTGTCCGAGGCGACTGTTGGCCGGTGAGAGAGGGGTTATTGTCTCCAACTTGTGAGGTGGTTGTTTTGGAGGGCCGCGGGCGTTCATCTCTCTCTAGGCTGTTCGGCAAACCAACCGACGGCTGGTGTAGTAGGACTTCATCCACAACCGGACTCGTCTTGGAACGTTTCAAGGCATCTGGAGGGCTGGGCTCTACCACGATAGAAGGTGCAGTTCTGGAGTCATGCGTTTTGTCCCTGGGAGTCTGTGCTTGTTCTGGCAAGGCTTCAACGTTGTGCCCATCGGATTTCGACGATGGTGCTTTTTTCGGAGGGCCAGGTAGGTCTAGAGGCGGCTTATAAACAGGGGTTTCATGAGGCTGTAGTGGTGTGGCTTCTCCTGGATGGTACCGGTTAGCGGATCCTGCTTGTATACGACCAGAATCTACACTCTGATGTTGGAACATACCGGCCTTTTCTTTGTCACCCAAACCAGCCTGTCTATCGGGTATAGCTTCAATATTTCCCTTCCTCTCCAAAACAGCTTCCCTGCTTGGTGTAGGTGCGGGTTTGTCGTAAACATCCAACGGCGTGGCATCTCCTAGAAGACAGATCAGCAACACTATCTCAACGGTCCATCTCTCCTCTGATGGAACCCACCGGACTTCTCCTTCTCCTCCAACACAGCCTTCGTGGTTGGCAACTGTTGTACTGCGGCAGCCGGAATATTGCGAAGCAAGAGACTCCCATAAGCCGCAGCAGAAAGAGCAGCATATCGATGCCAATCATCATTCTTATGCGAATCCGCATAATCACTAATCCCCCTAATAACCAAGCACGGAAAGAAGTCCATGACACCGGCCGCCTCCATCTCCACACATTTCGCGCCATAAGCATCCTGTATCTGGTCGCGGACTCTGCTATCCTTTACCACGACGGACGAAGAAGCGATGGTCCCGGTGAAGACACGAGGCTCAAACTCGTCCTCTTCTCGTTCTTCCCAGTCTCGCTCTACCGTCTGGGCGAGATCGCATAAACCGTGACAAGTTGCTGAATTGGGCCGATGGTGGTAAAAGGAGTGAAACAGATGATCTTTAGATCTTCCAGGGTACTCCAGGAGCTTCTGTCGTCGGGCACCTTTGATCTTGCCCCGCATGCTTTGCAGAATCTCGTTGATGACTCCCGGCTCGAAGTCAAGCAGGGCCTCAACGCTACTGAGAGCATTCAGAAGTAGTAGAGGAGGCTTGTTCAGTGCTCCGACTCTTTGGAATTCCCCATCCACCATTTTCCCTCTGTGATATTGAACGACGCCGCCATGGGATCCCTCGGGTGCGCTAACCACAATATCGCCGAGCCTGATGTCCGCCTGATTCAGGCCCTCAAGCTTTGGAATTCCACCTCCAATACCGATAAAGAGGCCGAATCGCAGGTTGGGGAAAGTGCAGCTGAGCGTTGTGACGGCATGAGCGGCAGAGACTTCTCCAGTGATGCCTTTGGGCAGGCAGGTGATGACGATGTTGTGCCCGCTGATTTCACCATAGCTGTAGATGTTGCGGTCTGCTCTTGGCTGGTTTGGCAAGGAAGGGTGTTCTTTGTGCAGAGAACAACGCAGAGCTTGAAGTTCGATGGGTAAGGCGCAGATTATACCCACATTGTAGCTGTCAAAATTGAGGGAAGACATGCTACATCCTTTGTCAGAACCGATGGGAGCAAGTGCTTACACTTACACTGTTATAGCCGTTGGTTTAGGTTGATTTCAGCTCGGTTACAACACAGAGGCCGCAGGAATCCGTCTCGGTTTGCTCCGTGGATGTTCAGCTCTCTAGTGCTGAGCGGCTGTGAGGGGTGCCTTCGTGCGGGGCACAAATCCAGCGGTTGACTTGGCTGCTTCCAAACGCTTACTAATCACTGCCTGGTTCTGCAAGAGAGATACCATGCCGGTCGAGCAGAGATAACACCCCGACTGCCATGGCTGTATAAAAAACCCGGCCTGAAATGCACTTCAAGATGCTAGAAAGGTCAGCAAGTAGTCTTCCAATTCTCCAGAGTGGACTCGGCTTTGGACGTACCTAGCATAGTTCTCGCTCGATATTCGATCTAGATAGATTTAATACACCTGCCGAACACAACAGATACAAACCATTTCACAATACAGCGCCAATGATAGTCTGGTATCGAGCGATAGAGTTAGCACGTATGGGATGTAGAACAAATAGACTTGAAATCAGTAACCATTTCGAATTGCGCCATCGGCCGAGCACTGTCAACGATCTATTAAATCGTACTGGAGCCATAAGACTCAAGGTCATCACCAGCGACATATTTTTCCAGTTCTTTCCCAAACCTAGTCATCCTTCTGCTTTTCTTCCGCCTCCTTTAGCACCTTGTACACCTCCGACCCTTCACCCATCTCCGTTTTGACATACTCCACCAACCCCGTCCCCTCCGGCTCATTAAAAGCCTCCACATCAACCCTCGCCCCAGCCCCCACCAACAACCTTACCTTCTCCTCCAGCTTCCCTCCACCAAGATAAACCGCCGCCTGCAGCACCGTGTCAAACCTCGGAATGTCATAATTCGGATAAGGCTGCCTCTTGTCGACCTCCTTATCTCCCCCATGTTCCAACAGCAGACGCAGTATCTCGACACATTCACTCTGATCATCCTCGACAGGCGTACGGTAGAGCGCTCCATACAGCACCGGCGCAATATCAACCTTTGCTCCAGCCGCGAGCAGCAGCCGTACCGTCTCCACCTTCCCACACCTCACAGCCGTCATGAGTGGATATGCAGGATTTGGTTTCGACAAGGCCCTTGAATTGGCACCAACACCGCCGAGGTTGGGGTCAGCACCGTATTCGAGGAGGAGCTTGACGGCGTCGGGAATGTCGCTGACGATGTTGAGGATGCTGCTGTTCATGTGCAGCTGGTTTGGGTTCCAGCCGGTGTCGAGATGTTTTCGGAGGAGTTCGAGGCCGTTGGCGGGGTCGGGGTCGCGGTGGAGGAGGTTGAGGGCTTCGACGAGGTGGTTGGGGATGGAGGAGACGGAGGATTCGGGGAGGTGGGTGCCGACCATGTTTGGGGGTGTTTGGGGTTTGTTTGGTAGGCGGGAAGGTATGTGGAGGAGGGAGGTTTTTCCTGCTGTGGTTGAGAGGTCCTTTTCTGGGAATTGTCAGCTCTCTGGGAGTGGGGTTGTCGAGGCGCTTCGTGGGAGGGGGCTCATGATGCTGATGGGGTGAAGTGAAGTGAAGAGTGAGATGGAGGGATGACGACGTTGTGAGGCCCAGCCAAGAGGGAAGGCCGCAACGTGCATCCAGCCCGTCTGGCGAACCACCCAGGGCGCCGAGGCTCGTGGGAGGGCATCCCATCAGTTGGACCTCCGTGGGGACAGCTTCCGCTTCCGGCCAGCTATTCGGATGGATCGAGAGCAGAAATTGACCTCGAAAACTAAACACCAAAGAAACCCCGCATCTGGCCAAACTAACTTGCACCAGAAGAACACAAACCATGGGCCACGCCCCTCACCCTCAGGCTCCCAATCGAGCAATCTACAAATCCCACCCAGCATCGCCAGTGGAATATCCCCACCTCCTCACCGACTCCCACGTCTGGCGATCTGCGCACCTCCTCCGCCCTCACTTCCGGCTCCGCACCTCCACCGGCCCCGCCACCCTCGCCGAGCTCCTATCACCCTCCGACTCGACCCAATTCTACCTGCAAATCCTCTGGGAGCATCCTCCCCCCCGCACCGCCTCATGGTGGACCCGCTTCCGCTGGTCCAAACGAATCAGCACCGAATGCGGAGGAGAGGCACTGGAGTACTACACCAAGCTTGCACGCCAACTCTGGGGTCGACAGCTTCAGGTGGGAGATTGTGACTGGATGAGTCGGCATGGGTGGAACGGTAAGGAGTTTGGGGTGGAGATTAGGGAGATGAAGGTGGTGATGGGAGAGGGGTGTTGCTTGCGGGTTAGGAACTGGACGGAGTATACAAAGCTGCGGGATGGTGCGCGTATGCCAAAGGAGGTGACGATGGATGGATGGGAGGGGGTTTGCATGTTTGATCTATTACGGGCGGTGGAGGTGGAGAGGGTGATGAGGGAGGAGTATGAGGTGCAGAAGAAGGAGCTTGCTGCCGCTGCTGAGAAGGAGGGGAAGAAGAGGTGGTGGGGAGTGAGGGTGAAGCATTTGCCGTATGGGTTTCGGTTGGAGCAGGAGGGGATGAAAAGGGGTGGATGGGAGAGATGTCAGGAATTGGAGTGGATGATTTCGAGGGCGTTGGGGATCCAGCCGCCGCCTAAGAGGGGATACTTTGGGTGGGAAAGTTGGAACCCGGAGAGGGTGTATTTGGAGCCGAAGATGTCAGAGCCGGGGTATAGTGAGCAGCTTGTTTAGATAGAGAATTTATTCGTTAATGCCGATGCTTCACTCATGCTCACTGACAGCCTGGCTCTTTTTGTACTTTGGATTTGTCTGGACTGGGGGTCGAAGTCGTTGTTACACATATCGAGGCAAGTTGAGGACGGGGTTACACACGCGGGAACTTCAGTTTGTGCCTTCTCGAGGGCCGACCTGACCGACCTACCATTCCATATCTCCAAGTCATACGGTCAGCCGGCTTCCCACATCCTCATCTTCTGAGCTTCCAAAACTCTCCAATTCTTCGAAGGATACATCTTTCCGCATAATCTCTTCGCTATCCCCCACAGATCCAGAGATCTTGCGCTGGCCAGATGCCAATGTTGAATCCAGGCGAAAGCCAAAGTCGGTGTCAACCTCCACCACTGTCACTTTCCATGTCAGTTCCCCCTTCGACCTTCCCAAAGTCACAATTCCAGAACTCCCCTGCAGTCACGACCGGCTCGCAAATCACCCCCACCTCCAATCTCAGCTCAGCTGAGAGAAACGCGAATGAGGAGCCACTTTGGCAATTCCAAAGATTCTGAGTTGACGATGTCGAAGCACGTTCGAAGAAGTCGGTCGAGTCGACTCACTTTCGAACGTTCGAAGAGTTCGACCTTTGGAAACTGAGAATTTGCAAGAATTGGGAAATCAGGAATGATTCGCAAAATAGCCCCACGTGCACGGTCCAATCATAGCTGAAAGAAATGCGAATCAGAGGGCACTCTGGCAGTTTTCCAGATTCTGAGTTGCTGATGTCGAAGATCGGTCGAATGTCGAAAGACCCGTTCGAACGTTCGAACGTTCGACATTTCGAAACTGAAAAGCAGAGAAAATCAAAACCTGAGATTTGTTCGCAAAATGGCCACTGGAGCCAATTAGAGAACAGTAAAATGCGAATGAGAAGCCACTCTGGTGGTTTTGAGGATTCTCAGTTGCTGATGTCGAAGAAAGGTCGAAGATGTCGGTCGGTTCGACAGGCGTTCGAACGTTCGATTTCATGTCGAAGATTCGACCTTTCGAAACCCCCAAAATGACAAATCCCATGAAGCTATTGCTGATTCGCAAATATGTCTCGAGATCCAATCAGAGCAGACATAAATGCGAATGAAGAGACATTTTGGAAGTTCTGGAGTTTCTGTGTTGGCGATGTCGAAGAACGGTCGAACGAAGGTCGAAATCAACGTTCGAACTGACATTTGCGATGTCGGTTCGAAAAGCTCGACATCTCGAAACTGAGAACCACAGAAACTGAAAAAACTGAAATTTATTCGCAAAAGAGCCCTCAGATCCAATCAGATGGAAGCAAGATGCAAATCAGCAGGTGGTTTGGGGGTTTCTGAGATTCTTGAGATTTGAAACCCCGGACAAGTCGATTTCGAACGGTCGGTCGGTCGAACTCGACCTCGAAACCTGACAATTTCTATGTCAGTTTGAGTTCGACATGGGCAAATCCAAACTCACCACTTCTTCAAACTGGGGCCTGATTCGCAAATAGGCACGATTATCCAATCAGAGGCTACTAAAACGCGAATGGGGAGCTGGTTTGGCAGTTCCTGAGATTTTGAAATGGATGATGTCGAACAGGTCGAACAGGTCGAACCAGGTCGGTCGAACCTCGAACCTCGAAAATCACCAAGTCCATTTTGTGCGCATGTCGGAAACTCCACCAACAAGAAATCCCAGATCCCCCAAGCACCGTTCCCACTGGCAGTCGCAAAACCAGCTCGAAATCCAATCAGGGAGGAATGAAATGCAAATGAGGAGCTTGAGATTTGGTGATGGGAGTCGTCGAAGAAAGGTCGAAGATGTCGAAGAAGCATGTCGGTCGACCCTCAAATCCCCAAATCGCAAGTCGGAAATCCCACAAACGTTTGCAAACTCGAAATCCCAAAACTTTCATAACCTGGCCATCATTTTACAAAGCTCCCACCAAATCCAATCAAAGGCGGGTGAAATGCGAGTAAAAAGTGCCTCCGGCGAGTTATGAAGAGTTGAGTTGCGCATTTCGAATAGGTCGGTCGCTGAACCACGGCGTCGGACTTGTGAGTCGACCTGGCAGGTCGAAATCTGACACCAAATCGAACAAACTTATCGTGCATCAAGAAGCCAAATCCAGAAGTCCTTAAGACTGCTCTTTGTTCGCAAAGCAAGTGGCAAGCGGATACTAGAATTGCAATTGAGGGAGGTGTTTGTTGGTTTTTGAAGTTTGGAGTTAAAAATGTCGGACGAGATGAGGTCGGTTGATGTCGGAGATGTCAGGTCGGCCGACTTTGTCGGTCGAGATTTCGAAATTTGATAACTGTGAGGCACCCGCCAAAGCAGCAGGGGCTTCCCTTCAATAGCATCCGAAATGCAAATGGGACCATGGTTTTGAGCTTTCTGAGATTCCTCCTCATTGATTTCGGTCGATATGTCAAAGTCGGTCGTGCTTGTCGGTCGACTGAAAAGGTCGAAAAGGTCGGAGTTCAAAACCTCGTTCAGGTCGCCCAACAAATCGGTCGAGACACCCACAGATCTTTCCGCCAAAACAATACACTCTAGGGACGCTCAAAACGCAAATGAGCACTCCTCTTTTGCGTTTCCCTCAATTCTCTCCTTCCATTTTCGGTCGAGACATCGAACTTCTGCCTTCGATCGGTCGAGTGAGCTCTCCCAAGCCCGCCAAGCTACAAACGCGAATGAAGCCCACATTTTCAGGAATCTGAAATTCCCATCGCAAGAACTTTTGCGCCCACTGCGAAACGTGCGATTTGCGAAAGCGGACTTCCGGACTTGAGTCGAAGGCGGAGTTTGCGAAACGTGCAAAACCTGTGCGAAACGGTCGAGAAGTGCGAAAAAAGTGTTGCGAAAGCGCAAATTCTGAAAAGAACAAACTTACATTTTTGGAGAAGTGGGGCTTCATTCGCGTTTTTGGTCGGCTCGACTGGTGGATGCGGCGGCGAGTCGAGAACCCTTCGGGGCCCTGTCGGCTCACTCCTCTACACTGGCTGACATTCAGTCGCCACTTCTGCACACATTAGACACGTTTTGGAAATTCCGCCGTACTAATTCACCACAGCAACCGTCACAGCCTATCCAAGTTGGAGTTGGTGGTGGGCGCTAAATAGAACCAGAGGACTTACGACAGCCGTAACTACGGCTGGTCTTAACACCCTTTCAGTAGCCTCGAAATCCAGCCGGCCTCGGAGTCGAATTTTAAGTGAGGGGAAGATCTTATCAATCAGAGATAGAACTAGTGTAGTCAATGAATAAGCGATGACAAATAAATCAGAAAGTGTTGCTCGACCGTCTGGTGACGAACACGAAAGCTGGAACCCGCATTGAAAAGCGCGCTAGTGACAATCAACATCCTTCCACCTTGGGAAGTACCCAACTGCCAGATGTAGAAGGATGCCCCAGGCTGCGCAGCCTTAAATGGGAGTCGATCCGCCATCTTTCCCATCTCTTCATCACTCTTCACATCAGTTGGATATATCTCGTCGCCGACATGCCTCCAGCGAGGCTCACCAGAAACTCTACGGCGCGTAGTGCTTCCACTCTTCCCGACCGCAAGATGCCTGTGATTCCGGTACCTGGATCCTTTCAGGCACCAAAGACACCCACCAACCGGAAGCCATCGAGACAAAAGCGCAAGACGACCACGGCGGTGTTGTCCGACAGCGAAGACGAAGAGGACGCGAGCGACGGCGATACCTCCGACACCAACAGGCGGTTTGGGAACATCCTCGTCTCTCGGACCACTATCGAATATCTCCGTAACTCCAAGGTATGGTTCACTATATTCACACCGGATTGTAACTGATTGTTATACAGGATCACCTAGTTTGGCGCGGCAAGACAAAGCAATTCTTTTGCCAGTTGACATTCATCACCTTCCATGTCAAGGGATTCAAGGACGAGTACATGGATCGAATGTTCAGGCTCCTATGTCCGAAACACCTACGAGAGACGGCCGCCGCTACTAAGCACCTGAGAACTTACTTCGAGACTGCCTACCAGGGCGTCATAAAGAATGTCAAGACGAGCGCTGAGAAGATAGGAAGACGTTGGTTGAAATCGCCCGCCGGTGTGGAGTTCAGACGGAGGGTCAAGCTGTCGAAAGATGGAAATTTCGGATGGGAAATGCCTTCGACGGCAGAGCATCTCTACCATTGGGACGGCTTTGATGGGATAACATTCGAACTTGTGGATCTTGTTGACTTCTGTGCGCACATCCTCAAGTGTATGGACACCGAAATGACATCAGACGGCAATATGGGTCTCATTTCCAAAGAGTCCGATCCCGATGCTTTCTGGTGCGATCATATGTGGAAACGCTGTTGCAGGGCCTCAATTGGATGGGTTGTCACGGTCGGTCTTCTTGGGACAGATGCCGACGAGTCGAGAATGCTCATACTCGCCGATCAGGACATGGATCTTCCGGATAACTTCATGGAAGACCCACCCGTCATGAAGCTTGTTGCAGACCCTGGCCAGTTCTACAACGGCAGAGGCTCGGCCAAGAGGCCGTCCAAGGACTTGAGAAGCGTGAAAGAAGATTCACATTATTTCGCACTCTTTGAGCTCGTCCAGGCCAAACTCCCGACTGGCGACATCGATCAGCCTATTCCAGTTGCAGAAGAGTCAGATGACGACCAGGACGCGATCCCTGTCAGCCCGATTATCAATCTACGAGAACATGTGCCTCCTCGTCAGCAACTTCAGCTACACAAAGGTGTCAAAGAGGTTCTTCCGGAGGACCTGATGGATGAAGACCCAGTGGCCATCAATCAGTTAGCTGCTCGAGCCAGAAAGTTCTCCGGTGATGCAGTGAAGACGACATACCGAGAAACTATTGAGACACTCGAGGCACAGGGCATGGTGGATGGTCACGATCTGGACCCGGACGAAGAGAGTAAGAGGACCGTCGAGCGTCTAGAACGACTCTATGAAGAACCCATGAACTGTCAGAAGCAGAATATTGCGCATATCTTCGCAACTTCGGACATATCTGGCCAAAACTTCATGATGCACTATAGGAACAAGCAGCGGATACAGGTTCTTGAGGCATACATACAATCACTACGAAAGGAACAGCGCCGCATTGCCCAGCATGACCAGGAATTGTCGGCTGAATATAACGCTATTGTCGAGACAAGCAACAGAGTAGGAGAGCACTATTTCCGACTCCAAAGCATGAACGAGGAAGTCGGCAGAAAAGAAGAGTTCATAGCTCGCTCGAAACAATTCGAATATGAGCCAGCAGCACCCTCGTTCCAGAAACGGAAGATGGACACTGGGTTTTACGACTCGCCACGCTTTAATCCTTCGAAGGTTCCTCGTTTCGACACTGTTGAAGACCGACATCATCTGCGGACACCCGGTGCCACACCACGCCGAGAGGGTTATTATCCGTCTGATTCATATACGGAGAAGAGGCCAGACGAGCTGGATAGTAGGAGATATGAGCTGTCTGCACCTGCACCGATGCCCATCATGAATGGTAGGCAAGAAGACCCAGGGTACAGAGACAGGCAGATGGGATACGACAGAGGCTCAGCCAGTTACGACACTCCCGTGAGCTACGAACATAGGCGACAACAGTCTGACATGCGCCGATTCCCAGCCGAAGAAGCACGGTTCGGATCATGGCGCAACGAGTTTGAGAGGGATCGTCCCGAGTATGAGAGGGACATGCCCAGGTTCGGTGAAGAAATGCGACCCATGAGGACTGAGAGTGATCGATACTTCAACGGCCATGGGAGAAGAGGGATGTCTAGGCCATTAACACCGCCTGCATCTGCATCGCGTGGACACATTGTCCCTGCACATTCTCAAGCGACACCTGGTATGTACGACGAGAATGTCAGACACGGCAGAGACTACAATGGATTTCGCCAGACACAAGCAGATGAGGAAAACATGGATAGAGGAAGAAGCCAATATTCCCGTCCTCCAGAGCGTCCACAATATCCATATGGACAGTCTGGTCCAGCTCACCAAGAGCGGCCACAATACCAGTATGGACCTCATGGTTCACATCATCAAGACCACCCATGGGACCCACATGGCCCTCCGGCTCCTCCACAACATCCACAACCTCCAGCTCCTCCACAACCTCCAGCTCCTCCACAACCTCCAGCTCCTCCACAACCTCCAGCTCCTTCACAGCCTCCAGCTCCTTCACAGTCAGCACAGGCACCATTGGTTCCTGCTATTGGTCCAGGGCCGAAAGGAGATCGAGACACAAATGCGACTGGTCCGGATGGTGACAATACCAACATTAGCAACGAGGATGAGGAAAAGAGTCCCAGATCGCCGTCGGTCATTCCCGAATCACCCCGATCACATTTACCACCACCACCAGTCCAAAGAGGAGAGTCGGAACATGGCAATGCTCATGGCTCGAATACCTTTGTCACACCACAGGGTTCATCTCGTCCGGGGATGCCAGGAACACCCAGCCGGCGCAGCGACTATCCTCATCCAAATGGCACCCAACAGACACCCACACCGTTGTCCAGATCTCAACAACAACCTAACCTTCCTCCTAGACCTGAATCCCCTCGTCCTCCTCAGCCTCGTGAGAGTACATATGGAACCAGTCGTCAGGGAGGTTACAGAGGAAATGAAGGCATGATCAACCATTATACTCCGTCATCGAAGAATGCATTTGGCTCCTATGAATCAGTGAGGAATGCAGTGAAGAAAGAGTAAAAACACAGGAAATGAAAAAGATAGAAGAAACCGAAGGCGCATTTGAAAGGTCTGTGTGGGATGTGAGGTGGATGAATTTAGGAGTATTAATGGGTTGTATCTGGTTAGTTATCGTATATGGGTGTATATTGCAGATGCTTAGCTTGGGATACCTTTTAGTTATGGCTTGAAGATGTGGAAATATGAATTAATTTGCTGATTATACCGACTCCGTGATGTATGCCTGCTCCTAGATCCCGATGATCATCCCGAGGATGATCGAGATGAGGAGCCGTTGACCGTTGACAGCCTTACCACTTTGGAATGCTGTCTCGGGAAGAGTGACAGGTCTCAAAGAGCTTGGATGTTTGCTCCACGCCTTGTTTCACGGAAACGGCTCGGCATTCCAGAAGGGGAAAACGTACGGCCAACATTCCAGAGAATATGGCTGCGGACCATGTATGATACGAAATATCGTGAGGATGCCCACGACTTCTAAGTTTGCTATGTGGTTTGGGAATCACCGATGGCTCCATGCCCATCCCCATTTAAGGTCGGCATGCCCCCCATCTCTGGCTCGTTAGACCATTCCCACAACACCACCGATATCTCCGAAATCCAACAACACACGCCGCCATACATTCACACCTTACCTTTCTCTTTCTTCGAATTTAATTTGACAACATGGACGGAGGAGCACAGAACGACGGAGGTGGACAAGTACCAGTCGTCCAACAAGTACCAGTCGCCCAGGCCCAGAACCCATTCCCTCAGATTCCAAATTTCCTTCAGCTGAACCATCTCCAACGCCAACAAGCCCTTCTCGACCTTTACATTCCTGCCGGACCATTTCACCCTTGTGCCAACTGGAATATTCCGAACCACTTCCTCGAATATGACCGCTTCGATCTTCCTGTGCGCCACGACAGAGAGAACAAGGTTGGAGCTCGTGTTAGGAACGGGTACTGGGTCAACATCAACATGAACAACATCTGTGAGAACTTGTGAGTATCCTCCCCACTTGATCCGTCTTATCCGTTCACTAACAGTTACAAGTGATAATATCAACAGCATTGCCACCTACAATGCCCTTTCCCAATACCACAACACCGGAGTCGAGAAGGACTGGACCAGAATACAGCCAATATTTGGCAGAGAACCATGGGATAGAAGCCCACTCAACGTCGAGCAACTCATTGCGATGTCCCTCGAGGATTGGTTCCAGTTCTCTGATTATATGTGCTTTGGATGGAGGAACTGGGTTGACAGGTATGAATCATTCTTCCTATTCCTTATTCTGCTTCGAGTAGCTCGTTCTAACACTACCCTCCTCACAGAAACCACGGCTTCGGTATGGACGTTTTTATCGCCAGGGCCAAATACTGCGTTATGATCGGTGTCTTCCACCGCCTCGACATCCGTATCTTCATCAACCCAGACAACTGGTAGTCTCATTCCAGTTTGTCCCGTCTTGACCGAGGAGGATCATTGTCTTGACGAGATTTGGGTTGGGATGTGTGAGATGGATTGGGTGATTTGAGAGAGAGAGATGGGAGTGAGGGTTGGTATGGGATTTGGTATGGGATTTGGTATATGTTGGGATGGGATTTGGTATGTGGTTTCCCTATTTCGGTTGTCGCTCTGTTTTGGTTGATCGGTAGTAATTGGGGTGGGCTGGTACCACCGGGAATGGTTGTTGTCTCTTGCGCTTTCTGCTTTTCTTTAGGATAGTAATTGGATTATATGCTCCTTGATATCGCGATCCTTCTCCATTTTGTTTAGAGTCGATCCCATTTCTTCTGACCTCTCCATACCGTTTTCAACATGGACCTCATGAGGACCGTCTGTCGCCGCCTACAACACTTCACCGAATGATAACACCCACGAAATGGAGCGAAATCCGATATTCACACATTTGTATCATTGTATGCTCCGCTCTATTTCTGATTTCCTCCATTTTATCCCCATTTCATTGGGATTGAATTGATTCGAAGAAGGGCGTCCGAATGAGAAGCATGTGTGTCATGATTTGGAGGGGCTGCGCCGAATTTAGCGATGGTTGCCTTGTTGAAGGCCCAACTCGCCTGCCTTTTAGCGACTCTGCCACTAAACTTTTAGCGAGAGTGTCACCAACTCACCTCTTTCTGCCTTTGGATTCATCCCTACGATTTAAGGGACGTTCCACGTCATACTGTTTCCACAACACCATCTCAAGCACAACCCACTCGATCACCAATCCTCACAATCTCCCATATACAACAATAGAACCGCATCAAAACGACACGATCATGCCGGAAATAGAAGAAGTAGAAGACTACGAAGAAAGGGACGAATACGGATCCGATCTCGACCCTGAAGACTTGGACGAGTTGATGAGGGGTGTTGACAAGAGCACGAATCCTCCACTATCATCGACACTTGCGGATGCTTATGACGAGGAGGACCCGATGCAGCCATCAATTGGAAGATGGAAGGATATTTCCAGTGTCGACCTCACAGACCCATCAACAAAACGCAGGATAAAAAAGGCCGACAATTTCATCTTTGAGAAACTTGGATTCCATGCAACCGATTGGCAGAAGCAAGTCGTTGCTGCCTTCACCGGTGGAGAAGACGTCCTCGCGGTCGCCCCAACTGGATCCGGCAAAAGCGCTTGTTACCAGATGGCAATGGGCCTCAATGATACCGACTGCATGATTATCGTCTCGCTATTGAAGGAACTGATAAAGGAGCAAGTCGCAGAGCTCAATGACATGGGTATTCCGGCCGTGGCGCTTACGAAGGAGAGTCTCGTCGCAAACCCACGCATATGGAGGCAATTTGACGAAGGTGCCTTCCGTGTCGTTGTTGGATCGCCAGAGATATTGCTCCGTCCCGGCTGTCGGTTCTGGCGCACAATGCGAGGTGATCAACGGAAGCATCCGTTTTTTCGGCATGTCAAGTACGTCGTAGTTGACGAGGCCCATATGATATGGAAATGGGGAGGTGGAGGGACGTCCATCGGAGATACGGCCAAGTCTGCATTCCGCAAGGACTTTCGCCTGATAGGTAAAGTTGAAATGTGTAACCATGGCCATGACTGACAAGACACAGGCAACTTCAAGGTCCTCCTCCCATCAGTGCCAATCCTCGCTCTGTCAGGCACAATGACACTCGGAGTGGAGGCGTACGTGCACCAAAGTCTAGGGATGCAGTCTCCCTGCTTCCGGTCTCGTATCCCCATCCACCGCGACAATATCCAAGTGGTTTTCAGCGCCATCCAGCACCCGGGTAGTTTTGAGGATCTGGATTTCCTGCTCGAGAATGCCCAAGATCGGATCCCTCAGACCATGATATACTGTGATGACAGGACAAAGGCTCAACATGTCGCAAGATATCTCAGATCCAAGTTGCAGGATATGGGACTGGACCCAAGGGCCGTATCAGTGTATACTGGATATTACGACGAGAAGTCGCGGACAACCACCATGAAACGGTTTAGAAACAAGGAGTGCAACATACTTGTGTGTACAGAAGCGGCGGGCATGGGCCTGAACATACGTCAGATCGAGGTTGTCGTGCAGTACCGAATTCCGGAATTCATGACACTTTCCGACTTGATGCAGCGTATTGGCCGTGCCGGACGGGATCGCTCAATTCAGGCCACTGCATTTGTGCTCGTCGATGCCAAGTACATCCTTGGGAACCCCGAATTCGACGAATCGTCTGGATCCCCAGGGAAAACATTCAACTTATCGATAACCCTTGAATCGGTATCAGAGGGACAGGTCAAGGAAATGTTACGGAACTTGTACTCAGAGGATAATTTAAAGACTGGATCTCGTCTCGACCCTGGACTCCTATGGATGATTAACACTCTCGGTTGCCGCATTAGGGTGATGTTGGGTGTGCTAGGAGATCGATGGGCTACGTCTTTTACTGTCAACTTACGGTGTAAATGTGACAACTGTCTGATGCCGCCTCGGACTGAAACCAACTGCTATGCAGAGCCATCATGTTTGTCAGAGGGCACAAACGCGAAGGGCATCAATGGCCTTGAGCGTGATGCACTTAAACAGCAGCTCCGAGACAAGTACCCGGAAGTGTATCATGCCAGAGTGGAAAGTGCAGATACTCTCCATGCCATTGCGGACGAGCTACATAGACACTTCTATGGTTTTGATATCAGAAATAGCCTTCGGTATGTAGACTCGGCTGCTAAAAAGGCAGATGATGTTGCCAAGCGGGTAGAGTCTGTCCTCTCGAAAACATCTCCCAAACGTCAGCGACTCACGACCAAGATCAGGGATGCCCTCCTCGAGAAGAGACATGAGATATTTACCCGTGAGAAGATAGAGAGACGGTTCCATATACTAGAAGCATTCTTCATGCCAATGGACCTGATAAAGAAGGTCGCGGCGAGTGACATCGTCCATCGGAGTCGTTCGTCTGAGCTTACACCACGTTTCATTCATGATGCCATGAGAACCATGAAGCTATCAGATTCTATAGTCGAGAACTATGCGGATGAGATTGCGACGGTTATCAAAACATGCCTGCAATCGTCAGAGGAGAATACCAGAAAGGCAGAAGAGAGAGCAGAGAGGGAAAGGAGGGCGAGAGATAAAAGTATGACGCCTTTGTATGATGATATTGAGCGTCGATACAGAGAAAATAGCGCCTCGAAGTCAAGGTCTGTCACGCCAGCTCCTGGTGCTGTTACGCCATCTTCTCGCCCCAGCACGCCAACACCCTCACAATCAATGTCTTTCGACAGTCGTCCCAGCAACACGCTCATTGGAACCGGAGGATCATATGGAACCCAATACGCATCGACGGTATCTCATTTAATGCCTCCTTCTTCCACCCAACCCTCGCATACCTTGTCTCAACACTCACAGCTCCCGCAACAATTACATGCCCCCTCCTACCAGTATCCGTTCCCGGCAATTGTTCCTCTTACCAGAGTATACAATTGCATGTTGGGGTTTCTTAATGGACCACAACTCACTCCAATTGTACCATCGTCTGCCCCGTTACAGCAAACACAATCCACTCCCACTACCACGGCAAAGAGGCCACGAGGACGTCCGAGATCGAAGTATGCATTGCCGGATATGCCAGACGAAATCATCGAGCCTGGTAATGCTAGACATGCGGAAATCCAAACCATCGACAGACAGAACCGGGAAAGAGAGGAAGAGGCAGAGAGACAGAAAGCGGTAGAGACCGCGACAAGGATACAAAACAAGGCAGAGAGGGATCTAGAGAACATGAACCAGAGCCAGACAGAGAAAAAAAGAAAGGCACAACTCGGCTCTAATGTGGGCAGCAAAAAGCAGAAACGATGAATACCTTCTATTCGACCATGACATCCCTGGAATCTCCATCTCCCGCTTCGGCCCTGTAATGGGTGGTGTCCTCCCATGAATCTCTCGCATTTTCTTTATACTTGCGGATCGGGTCACCCGTCATCATTATCTTCATTCCCTCTGTCCAACAGTCCTTTGCGACCTCCAACAATGAGTTGTCTTTTCCGCCACACCACAACCTTGGTCCGTCTCTGTCTACATCATGGGTAAAGACATTAGACGAAGTGAGATGCCGTGCAATATGCTTCACCTGCTTCTCACTATTTCCGAGTGTCGAATGGTCTGAATTTACTGGCGTTTTCGATGTGCGGTACATGTTCTTGCGGCTGAGGCGGGACACGAAGGACTGTCGGACCATTATGTCTCGGTTGTGAGAACCCATGATGCCGAGTGACGGATTCGCAACCTTCTTGGTCTCTAGTACGACATCTTCTCCAGCCTCGTCATCTGTTTTCCATGATCCGTCTTTTCCGAACAGGTTGAGTATTGTACTCTCGAACCATACCTGTTTTGCCCGGTCGCTCCAAATGTGCTTCAGACATGCGCGCAGATGGATGAGTTCTTTGGCATATGCCGTGTGTGATGTAGCCTGGAACAAGACAGTCCTATTCACGGTCAGTAAGTCCCATATACCCTTGAGATTTCGTCCTAACCAATACTGTAGATTCTTGTCCAAACGGCCAGTGTCCCCAGTTCGAATTGCGTCCCAGAACTCCAAGTACATGAGGCAGTCTCTGATGAAAAGCAGACTGTTTTCGAATGGAACATTGCGGCGATCTGGAGGTGCATCCTGGGCCGGTTGATCTTTGTCTTTTCCACGGCCACGCTTTCTTTTGCTTTGTCCTCCGCCTATTGGGTTGTCCGTCGCATCATCGGTTGGAGCGTGAGCATTATCTGCTGCTGCGGTGGTTTTGTTACCTTTACCCTTTCCGCGCTTATTCTGCTGTTTCGGACCCGGTGGTGCAGTCAATTTCCCGGTAGACGCATCGTATCTGGATTTCTGTATTGTCGTGGGACTGAATGCAAGGTCTACGATCGTCTTGATCAGGCCATACCAATCGTTTTTCAGCACCTTCGAGTCTTTGTCTGTGCCTGTGCTTAACCATTTGGCAAACTGCTCGTCTGTATGGCAGTCTGATGCAGCCCAACAAGCGGCGATGATCATGCCGGCCAGAAGATCCCGGATAAACCCGTCGACGTGTCTGAATTCCTTTGCGTTGAAGCCGACTTTCACCTTGCTCTCTCCAAACATCTTGACGAATCGGTGGATCGATGCAGGGTCCTTTCCATCCTGTGTGCGGCCGTAGTAGTTGGCTACAATGTACTCGGCCAGTTTCATTCCCATATGGAAATGCCCCATGGTTGGATCAAGATAGCCGAAAGATGCTGCGTATTCTGTGCAGTCGGACCGTTGGAACAGGGCGCTACCGAGAACATTGATGGTCATCATATCTCCTCTGGTGGAGATGACCATTCTTTTTGATGTTATTTCTTCTGGGGTTACTCCAACCTTCCTATGTATCTCTTCGACTATCGAGATGGTGTCATCTATGCGGGATTCATTGAGTTCTATTGTTGGGAGTGGATAAATCCGCGTTGGGAGCAGAGGGAGTGGGTGCACTGCCTCAATTGCCGGTAACGGTGTATCGCCTCTTGTCCGGATCTGTCTCTGCATTGGACCACGATAATGCCTGTATAAAATCCTGTATACGTGCACCTCGCTGTTGTGGAGATAATCATCCAGATTCGGCACACAATCTGTTACCTTGAGTTTGTGGGCGGCTTGACGATCGATGTCATCTTCTGTCAGATACTTGGGATTGTCTATCGTCGTGTTTGGGAAGAAGATATAGCCTTGTGTCTCGTTGAGCATCGTCTGTTCTTTCCATATCACGTTCTTCTTGGTTCCTACGGACTGGACCATGTTGTCCCAGTACCAGACACACAGTCGCTCTTCGTTGAATAGGAGATGGTGTATCTCTTTCTCGAGTTCTCGTGCGATTGCTCTCGCTATACGCAACGTGCCTTAGTATGAAATAGAGATGCCGTATTGGTTGAAAGTCCCAATAACCTTCTTCTTTGTCTGTGAGCACAGGTTGAAGTTTCCAACATGCCCTTGCACCAGATTCGCTCGTCTGTTGCGAGTGTATGCTAAGATCGAGGTGACGATAGTTAGGGCAATATGGTGTGTCTCTTTGTCTCTGTTGGTCTTCTTTGGTTTCTGCTCGTCTGGTGGCTTCTCCGCATCATCGTCGTCCATTGATTGGTCTTCACCTTCCATGTCTTTCGTTTCTTCCTCTTCCTGTATCGGGTCTTTTGAGATGCATCGCGCATCTAGGCGACACAGTCCTTGCAGAAACAGGATAAGCCTTGTGAGGTTAGCATCACCATCATCCGTTATGACTGGAGCCCGTTACACACCTTGGTGCCACTGCTGTCATCTTCGCCAGTACGTCGTCCCATTCGAAGTTTATCAGGTCCGAACTGGTATACGAGTCCAATGGCTTCTTCAGGATGCTACAGAGTGAGACCATCTCTGCGTCCATCTCTTCAAGCACAATGTCCGTGAGCATGTACATGAGCGACGAGTCACCACACAGTACGCGCCGACCAGCGAGACCTGTCATTATACTATGTCCCAGACTTTCCTGTGCGCAAATCAGTACACTTGTATGTCCAGTCTTATCTGATACATGCCTTCAGAAACGCTACAAACGTGCCGTCCAACAAGACAGAGCGCACCGCCTGGAAATGGCGCTTGATTACGGTGCCATGGGTCGAAACGGAGTGGCATCTGGCTAACTGTGCCCGAAAAACATCGAGACCAGACTCGAAGCCCACAAGCCGTAGCTCATTGACGACATAATCTAGCCTCTCATCGAGTGGTGCAGTCAGTGATGGTCGCGGTGGTCTTCGGCTGGACATGGTCGCTAAATGGTCACTATCGGATTGATGGTGTTGATTAATTGTCACTAGCGCGCTTTTCAATGCGGGTTCCAGCTTTCGTGTTCGTCACCAGACGGTCGAGCAACAACTCTTCATTTATTTGTCATCCATCTCTCAGCAGGCATTATCTACGATTGATAAGATTTAACTAAAATTCAACTTTTCCGAGGCCAGCTGGATTTCGAGGCTACCCTTTCAGGAAGTTTGTTGACACCTTTCTGTGGTGTTTTCTGTGCTGGATTTCTCAAGACCTGGCCAGTTTATCCTGATCTCACAAGAGTCACCCATCAGTTTAGGTTGTGCATAGTACGGCGGCCGTATCCAAAACGTGTCTAATTTGGACTTCTTATTTTCTGAGAAAATCATGGTGATGCCGCACCTTGCGGTCCCGTCTGCACCAGCTCCGCAGCGGCACCGCAACACCAAGCTGCGAGCCCCGAGTGTCGAGTCGTGCGAAACCTGTCGCACGTTGTTGGCTGGTTGTTGTGTTGATTTGCGCTTTGTGCAAAGCAGAATCTCACATTCCTAAAACAAGGCCTTCATTCGCAATTTTCATCTAGCGCAGTTCGTCGAGAATGCCTTCAAATTCAAATAACCACCCCCATTGAATCGTCCTCCACATAGAATCTGGCTGGAACTATGCGCTTGGATATCAATAACAGACTGCCGCAAAATGGCAGTCAAAAAGTGCAGATAGAAGCCTCGAAGGGTGCAATCCCATCAGAAGCAGTTCTTGCCGAGGCGCGCCAAGTCCTTGGTCTCGCCCGAGATTTGCGAATGAAGCCCAGATTTTCCACAATTCAAAATTACTCCATGGCCAAAATCGCAGAAGGCGGACGCAGTTTTCGCACGACAAGTTTCGCGGCGATTTTGCGGACGACGTGCGGTGCGCTTTTGTCGAGTCGTGCGGTGGCGGACGAGTCGCGGAGTGGCCCCGCTTTCGCATTCCCTCAGCTGGCAGAAAACTGGGAATCTCAGATTTTAGAAAACATGGCCCTCATTCGCAATTTTTGGGCGACTAGACAAATCAACGACTCGATGGACGGAAGAGGTCCTCGGAAGGGTGCAGGCAGCAGTAAACTTGAAGACGGCTGCCTGCAGGTGGATTTATGAAAATGGAGAATGTGAGATATTGTGGAAAGGGGGGTTTATCCTTGGCGAGAGCAAGACTACCTGGTTTCTGCGAGGCTAGGGGTTTATTCGCAAAAATAGTTGAGGCATCCTGAGATGGCATCCTGAGATCGAACTGAGGTCGCTCCTCAGGAGCCTTGGGGCCTCGCCATGTTCTCTACTACGTGCTTAAGCTACTTAATTGCAAGTACTGAACCGGTTTGACAAGTAAAGCCGGAAGAAACCTGACGATACAGCTCACATCTTAAAAACTGAAAGGATTCGTGGGCATGGGCAGTAGATGCCATTCCTAATGGCTGATGAAGGCCGAAGGTTTGGTGTTCCGTACAGTACGAAACAAGTTTGCAGGACCGGAACAGTGTTCCATACAGTAGCGAACATGCCTGGAACAGCAAGCAGATGGATCACAGCACGAAGTACGGACATGATAGCACTGCCGACCGTACTGTATGGGTGGGAATACAGATCGTGCTCGTATTCGTACAGCAAACCGTAGTCGCACATAAAGTGCGTCCCGTCCCAAATTTACGACGGATACGAGGGCGATACGAGACCCATGGTCCGTCCAATACGAATCTCGCAACTCCCAAATCCCAAATTTCCCCAAACCACCTCCTCATTCGCAAAACCCACCAACCCCAAACTCCATTCTCAACTCCATCTCGAAACAAACCTCAAAGCATCTCTCTCACTCTCTCAGACCTTCTCTCGAGTTTTTCGCCTCCAACTCCCCCATTTTTCCCCTCGTCGCCCACCAACTCTTCGGCTGCAGTGTCCACCTGCCTCCGGTCGCCTGGCCTCTGCGCTGCACAACCTCGCACAGCGCCCCCCTCGCTTCCCGCTCGACCCTTCCCCGACCATTCCAGAAGCCTCAAGCGAGCTTCGCCCGCCCTTCCATTTTGACAGCAATTTCGCTACTGGCGACAATTGCGATCTGCCATTTTTTCGATTTGCAGGAAGGGAGGGTTGATTCGCAAAACAAAAAGGTTTGGGAAACATCCGCCTCGGGGGGCGACTCCCAGCGCTCACCAGATGAGATGAAGGGAAGGGGAGGCGAAGATGAGGGAAGGCGAACACAAACCGGTTTGTAATCGCCGCTGGGTGAGTTTGCAGATTTTAGGATTTTAGAAAAGAGGGTGCTGGTTCGCAATGGAGGTTGGAAGTGGTCATGAGGAGGCCGGGGCGGCTGGGGAGTGGGTCCTGGTGACACCTGGATGGCTGGGTGGGAGCCGAAAAACTGGTTTGAGGGAGGCTGCGATGCGGTTGAAGGATTTTGAAAAATGTGAAAAGAAAGGTTTGATTCGCGATTCTGACAGTAGAAACCGGTTTTGGAAAGGCTCGGAAGCCTTGGAGCTGTCTATCACTTGGTGGAGGAGAGTGCTTTTGTGATGCCGAGGACTAGTAACATCCACCCACACCGGACTTCGAGGGTGAGTGTTAGCATACCTAGCAGTGACGACGGCCCTACCCTCAGTAAGTAATCAGCGACCTCCGATTCACAATTCACAATTCACAGAGTACGTCTCTTTCACTCGGTGACTCGGAGCACATCTCCCTTAGCACGGAACAGTTGCTGGTTCTCTTAACTCGGAAGGCGAACCTCAGCAGCAAGGCTAGCACAACCGACAACGGTAACACAGACAGATTCACTCAAAGATCAGAATGAGACATGTGGAGAACGGAAACTTCAACTCATTATCCGTCGTCCTCGCTACTACAAACATAAACACATATTCTCTAGGTAATCTAGGTAGAAAAGGGGACACAACACACGCTGAACGACTCAACTAGGCAAACCGACTTAAGATGCCTTCCCATTTCAAACCCAAAACCAAAAGCGCCATGCAATACTTTTAAAGCCCCGAAAAGTAGAAGCAACGTAAAATGGGAATTGATATAGAAAAGAAATTATGCTTCTATCTATAACAAGCAACAAGAATAAGACATCTAAACGGAAAGAACCTTCAACTCGCCAGCTGGGACAGCAAGCTTCTTAGCAACCTCCTCGAGCTTGGCCTTGGTCTCAGCAGACTTGCCCTTGACACCCTCAAGCTCCTTAGCGACGGAAGCAAGAGTCTCGTTGTCAGCCTTGGCAATGAGAACCTCGATATCGGCAAGGGCGTGGGTGATGGCATCAGCGCTGGCGTCACCCTCGACAAAGTAGTTGCCAGACTTGACGGCATCTCTCCAGGCACGCTTGTTCTTCTTGGCAGCGTTCTTTGCGGCCTCCTTGGCCTTCTTGGAGTCCATCTTGGAGGCGGCAGCAGCGGCAGCAGCCTCCTCGGCAGCCTTCTTCTCCTCCTCAGCCTTGCGGGCAGCCTCCTCGGCGGCCTTCTTCTCCTCAGCCTCACGGGCGTTCTTCTTGGCGTTCTTGCGGTTGCGCTCCTCATCCTTGAACTTCTTGATTCTTGGGTCGAGGTTGAGGCAGTCGTCAACGAGCTTGCGGAGTCTGGCGTTATCCTCGTTCTTTCTTCGCACACGGGCGGCCTTGTTCTTCCTCTCGACGTGACGGCGCTGGTCACGGCTCTCGGTGTCATCTGGAACATCCTCGTCGAGGTACTCGAATGTGCGCCATGAGTCAAAGTTGTAGAAGAAGTTGTAGAAAGCGTCGACGTCGGCCTTTGATGAGTTCTCGTCGCCGAGCTTTGGAACTGGCTGCTTCTTGCTGAAACGGCCCTCGGCCTCAAAGACCTTGCCCCACTGCTTGTAGGAGAAGTTCTTGGCCTTTCTTGATGGTGGCTCGACATCGGCGTTCTCGTCGACGGAATCCCACTGGCGGCGCTTGACTGGGTCTGTGAGGATCTCCATAGCTGCGAAATGTTAGCCATGGTGAGATAGAGTGGACGGACAGTACGGACCCTTCTGGATGCACTTGAAGAAAGCATCTCCCTCGTGGGCACCGGAAGCGGCTCTCTTGTCGGGATGATGCTTCAAGACCTTCTTGCGGTAGGCCTTCTTGATCTGCTCGTCGGTGGCCCTGAATCTGTATTTCGAGAGACCCATGACGGCATAGTGATCTTGTTGCTACTCAAACCGTCAGCACCCACACATGCCAGTTGGACATTGTCGGCCGTACCTTCCAGTCCTTGGCCTCTCTGAGGAGCATCTGTGGGTCCTCCTCCTCATCCTCAGAGTCGTCCTCGTCGATGGTCTTCATGGCAGCGGCCTTCTTCTCAGCCTCGACACGCTCATCCTCAGACATGGTGCGCTGATGGATTTTCTATTTCCCCCGCGTTAGCCTTGCGCACCCCCGGTCCCACTTGCTCCACCTACACGACGGGTCTCAGCCAACCAGGCTGGTCCAATTGGCTCGACATTGATGATTCTTGGCTCGGAGATCTTGTTGACCTTCTCGATGGTGATGCTAGGGGTCGACATGGTGGGTGGTGATGTGTCCGGATCCGGTTTGATGTTTCTGAACGGCGGGGTGAAATTCGAATTTTCGATGTTCGCTCAAAAATTTCCGCTGACCTAATCAAGCCAAGGGGTCAGATCTGCCAAGCAAGCGAGCTTCGTTTGTCCCTAAAGGTGCTTACAGCTAAGCCTCATCCGGAGGCGAACAGCACACGTGAACCTTCGATAAGGCGATAAGAGCCATCATATGGTCCGCCATCCTTCCTCCTCCATCCTTCAACAACTCCCCAACCATGCACAAACGACTATTCCTACCCCTTTTACCGTTATTTGGAGTGTTTACAGATGCCTCGCAACCGTCTGCACCGGAAGCACAAGCTGGACAATTGAGGGAGCTTGTATGGGGCGATCTCAACTTTCTCGCTACAACAGTATGTCATCTCATTCCTTTGGGCGCGCCTTCTTTCGACTCCTAGTAGGGTCGTTTGCTAACGAGTCAGGACACCCACGGCTGGCATGCTGGACATCTTCAGGAACCTCAATACTCGGCAGACTGGGGCGACTATGTTTCCTTTACAAAGCACATGCAGGAGAAGGCCGATGAGAAGGGAGTCGACTTGATCCTCGTCGACACTGGCGACCGAATCGAGGGTAACGGCCTGAGCGATGCTTCGGACCCGAAAGGAATGTTTACCCGCGAGATCTTCAAAACTCTCGACTATGACCTCGTCACGACTGGCAATCACGAACTCTACAAGGCCAACAGCTCGAACGGTGAATGGTCACAGATGATCCCCCATTACGGCGAAAAGTACGTTACTTCGAATGTCGAGATTTACGACCCCGAGACTGGCCGTTTGGAGCCCATGGGCACCAAGTTTCGCAAGTTTACCACCAAGAACAAGGGCTACCGCATCAAGGCTTTCGGCTTTCTCTTTGATTTCAAGGGCAACTTTGCCAACACTGTCGTTACCCCAGTTGAGGATGAGATGGCCAAGGAGTGGTTCCAGAAGGAGATTAGAGACACAGACCTCGACCTCATCCTCATCTTTGGCCATGCTCCCGTCCGAGGCTCTCCGGAATTCCTCAACATTCACCGGACGATCCGTGAGGCAAACCCGAGCATCCCGATCCAGTTTTTCGGTGGCCACACGCACATTCGTGACTTTGCTGCCTACGATCGTGCCTCGACTGCCCTGGAATCTGGCCGTTACTGCGAGACTGTCGGATGGTTGTCCATCTCCAACATGCCTGCCCCAGGTCACCTCCCCGAGCCAGATAAGGACCTCTCCTTCTCCCGCCGATACATTGATTTCAATCGCTATGGCTTCACTCAGCACGCTGGCAAGAATGCCTCGACATTCGACACCAAAGCCGGCAAGCAAATCTCCGTCATGATCTCCAAGATGCGTCAAACCCTCAACCTCGACCGTCTTTATGGTTGTGCTCCACGGAGCTACTTCATGTTCCGAGCTCCGTATCCCGGCCCCAACTCTCTCTACTCCCTGCTCGGCGAAGAAATCCTTCCAAAGATGGTCCACAACCCGGACCGCGCCGACAAGGCCGCCCTCGTCTACATCAACAGTGGTTCTCAACGGTTCGACATCTTCAAGGGTCCTTTCACATACGACACCTCCTTTATCGTCTCGCCCTTTACCTCCTCCTTCCGCTACATCCCCGACGTGCCCTACCGGATCGCCAAGAACCTCCTCAAAGTTTTTAACGCCGACAAGAGACCATGGCTCCTCTCTGAAGACTCTGTCGAGGCGGCCGAGGAACGCAAGAAGCTGGAAAAGATCATGGAGCAGCTCCAGCCTCCGGAGCTTCGCTGGATGGACACCAAGCTCGAGGACACCACACTCGAGGCCAAGAACCCCGAGCAGATTGTCCTAGCTGCCGAGGAGAACCGGATCCCGGGCTACACGACCTTTGATGACTTTGGCCGCGACGGCGACGACACAATCCACTCTCGTCTCCCGATGCACAGAGTCGGCAACTGCATCGAGGCACGTCTTGGCTTCCCCGAGACGCCGGAAGAGGAGGAGGAGCACGGATTGCCGGTGGTGGTTGATGTTGTCTTTTTGGACTTTATTGAGGACTTTGTCTTGCAGGGCTTGCGGATACTGGGGGCCAAGTATTCCAAGGCGGATGCGAGCCAGTACATGTCGAAGGATGAGACGCTTACGAAGATGATGCTTGACTATGCGAGCAAGTACTGGGGGAAGGACTGTTAGAAACAGAATTATGATAATGATGGCTGGGTGGGGAGGATGAGGGCTGTGTATGATAGCGTGTTAATGTTTATTGAAGTTGAGCTTTATGTCTTGTTTTTTACGGTGGCTGAGGCAGCTGCATTTATGTACTGCTTGTTTGGGTGGCCGTTCAATGGGCGACTTCGAGCAGTGCGTGGCTTTTGGGGGGGGTTGATGCTTGATCTTTGGGAGTGGTAGAGGCGGGATATATCAGTGCACTTTGGGGATTTGCTGGTTATGGGTATGGTTTATTGGATGTTGATTTTGTAATTGTTTAGCATTATATATACCTTTTTCTGGATGCGTTTAGAGTTTAATCATGAATACTTCATTGTTTATCACACTTGCAATTTTTGTTCTCACTTAAGTACTTTCACAATTTAACAAACACAGACTTGATCAACACCGACATGTGGGAGAAGGGAAAACTAGGCACTAATATTACACTTTGACCCCACGTCGTTTACGCCGCGGGTCTGCTACTACAAGGTCGCGCTGAATACAAGTGCTAGATACTTAAGAGAATGACAAAGGGAAGATAAGGAAAATCAATCACAAAGGAAAGTTTTCGAGGCGCATGCGCAGTGGTGGTGGGTGATAAGCGGTATTAGGGAAAGGGAATGGTACTTCTTTGGAGAACCATGCGAAGATATGGGCAAGGGGGATAAAATAATATGGGGTGAAGATAAGTAAGTAGGGATAGAAATATAGGAGGAAGATAATAATGACAAAAGGAAATAAAATAGTAAGAGAACCATTAAGCTGCCAGCGTGCACTGCATGAATAAGTTAAGAATAGACAAGACGGAAAACAGGACAGACACGCAACTGAACAATAACTGATATCGAGAAAACCCACCAAGCCGATAATAAGACACCCAAGGCATAATAACCAACCGAAAAAGATGAGCGCGAAACTGAATGAAATGAGACGAAATAACGAGAGGAAATGAGGGCAAGCAAGGAAATAATAAAAACACGAAAGACAAGAATGAGACAACAAATAACAATAAGAACAGAAATCCACCCAAGTGTCGAAGGCTCGAAAGGAGTCGCGAGATGAGGTGTGCGGATTAAGCGAAGCGAGGCGAGGCGGAAATAATAGTGATGCCGAAAAAAGTTTCGGGAAGGAGACGAGCGAGACGAGGCGAGGCGGAAAAATTGGCCGAAGGAAGAAGTGACGGAGAAGTGACGGTCGGAAAGCGGAGGTTTGTCGCATGTCGCTGGATGATGTCCTTCCTTCCTGAACTGGGGGCTCTCCTTCCCAAATTGAATCGTAGGCTCTCCACCTGCCTGGATTGTACTGCCCATCCACCTTCCACCTCATCCACAAACTTCCCCATCACCATCCCCAACTCCACCACCTCCATCTTCCACCACCATGACCTCTCCTCCTCTCATGTTCCCTACTTGAACCCCTTAAACATATCCTCCTCAAAACTCGTATCCACCTCCCCCAACTGCACCACCGGCGGCGGCGTTCCCTTCCTCCCACTCAACGTCTGATGCAAATTATCCACACTCGTCACCGCCCCTTCAATCGGACTGCTCAACTGCATCGGCACGGGCGCCACAATCCCACTATCCTTATTACGTCTCCACCACGACTTTTTCTTCGTCGTCATAGTTGAGGCCCCAGAAACACTGGGTGTTCTCCCCTTTGGACTGCCTGAGCCTTCGTCGGACGTGTACGTCGAGTGGAGACTTACTTTGCTGAGGAACTTGCGCATACTCCCCGGCCTGGGACTCTGCGGGGGATCGGCTGGAGTGGAGGG
>ML119815.1:100093-120251 GCA_003788565.2 Ascobolus immersus RN42
GAGGGGGGAGCTGTTGGGGTGCTTGAAGGAGGGGGGGCAGTATGGTGAGTTTCCTGATGCTTAATGGTGAGGGTGGAGCTAAATCTGAGTAGAGGCGCTCGTGAGACAGGTGGATGGATTGCTTGACAAGGACCGGGAGCAGGGCAAGCGGTTCTTGAACTTTGGGATTGAGGCGGCGTGGCAGGCGCAAAAGTGGGACGGGTTGGGAAAGTATCTCGAGGTTGCAAAGGAGAAGAAGCCGGATTACGATGTTGCGTTGGGACAGGCGTTGTTGGCGATTAGGGCGGGTGAGGAGGAGGTGGTCAATAAGGAGATTGAGACGGCGAGACAGCTGTTGGTGGAAAAGTTGACGCCCAGTGCGACGATGAGTCTCCGGGCGTGTAGGGATGTGCTCGTCAAGATGCATGCGTTGTCCGAGGTGGCGGATATCACGGCTTTTCAGAGGAAGGGGGAGGAGGAGAGGAGGGAGTTTACGGAGGCGTTGCAGAAACGGTTGGATATGTTGGGGAGTTCGGCACAGGGGGATAAACAGTATCTCCTCTCCCTCCGGCGGACGGTCTTTTCACTTTCGGCGGACCTGGAGAAGGACGAAGGCGCGAGGGAACATCTCGCCCAGCTATACATCACTTCCTCGAAACTCGCCAGGAAAGCAGGTAATATCAGGCTGTCCTTCGATCACGTCATGCACGCCTCTGCCCTCGGCTCCATTCTCGCGCCCGTCGAACACGCCCGTCTCCTCTGGCACGAAGGCCAACACCGCAAAGCCATCCACCTCCTCCGCAACGCAATCGACACGCACCTCACCCCCGCCACCATCACCACCTCCCCCACCCAATCCCGCACCCTCCGCCGCTCCTCCACCACCACAAAAGAAAAAGCCGAGCAAAACATCCCCCTCGCAAAAGCCAAACTCCTCCTCGCAAAATGGCTCGACGCCGCCGGCCAATCCCACTCCGCCGAGATCGTAAAGGTCTACCAAGCCGCGTCCGGCGCCTACCTCCGCTGGGAACAGGGCCACTACTACCTGGGGCGGCATTACAACAAGCTTTTTGAGATTGAGAAGAATCTGCCCGTCGAGAAGCAGGCGCAGACGTTCTTGAATGGCGAGATGGCGAAGCTGGTCGTCCAGAGCTATCTTAGAGCGATTTGCTTTGGGAATAAGTATATCTGGGTTAGCATGCCGAGGATGTTGACTTTGTGGTTGGATTTGGGGGAGGCGAGCTCGAGGGGGGGGTTGGATGAGAGGGGCGGGAGCGATGAGTTTAGGGGGCATGTTAATAGGGAGCGGGTGGCTACGCTGAACATGATTCATGCGAGTGTCAAGAAGTATATGCCGAGGATACCGGCGTACTTGGTAAGTCTCCCGAGGGGGGTGGAAAGAGGAAGGGGCTAATTTGTTGTTGGTCAGTTTTATACGGCGTTCCCGCAGATACTGAGTAGGATTACGCATCCGCATGAGAAGGTGTGGGAGCAGCTCATGAGTATTATTGTGTATGTCGTGAAGGAGTATCCGAAAGTGACGCTGTGGAGTCTGATGGCGGTGTGTAAATCAACGCAGAAGGATCGGTCGAAGAGGGGGAAGCTGGTGTTGGATAAACTCAAGGTATAGTGCTCCTGTTGTGATCAAACGGTGCTAACTTTGGGTAGGAAGCAAGCGGCAGGACCAAGGCGGAAAAGGCAGAGAATCTCGAGACTCGACTGCTCGTCAGCCAGGCCCAGAAAGTCACCGAGCAGCTGCTCCACCTGTCCAACTACGAAATCACCGGCAAGCCCGCAACCGTCAGCATCTCCCGGGACCTCCGCTTCAACCGCTCCGTTGCTCCCTGCGGCTTGGTCATCCCGAACCAGGCGCACCTGACTGTTATAATTCCCGCCGATCCCGTCCACAGAAGGAACCACTCTCCCTTCCCCGCCCAACTCCCCACCATCCAAGAGTTCCTCGACGAAGCCGACGTGATGAGCAGTCTTCAAAAACCCCGCAAAATCACCATCCGCGGCAGCGACGGCCATTTGTACCCATTGTTGTGCAAGCCAAAAGATGACTTGAGGAAGGACGCCCGCCTAATGGAATTCAACACCATGATCAACCGCCTCCTCAAACGCGACCCCGAAGCCTCCCGCCGCACCCTCAAGATCCGCACCTACTGCGTCACCCCCCTCAACGAAGAATGCGGCCTCATCGAATGGGTCAACGGCATGCGCCCTCTCCGCGAAATCCTCATGCGCCTCTACAAGCAAAAAAACATCGGCGTAAACTACGGCGAGATCCGCGCCCTCCTCGACGACGCCTCCTCCGACCCCTCGCGCTACCACGTCTTCTCCGACCGCCTCCTCCCCATGTTCCCCCCCGTCTTCCACGAATGGTTCATCGAGCGCTTCCCGGAGCCGGGGCAGTGGTTTGCGTCAAGATTGGCGTACTCGCGAACCTGCGCAGTCATGTCCATCGTCGGCTACGTCCTCGGCCTCGGCGACCGCCACGGCGAAAATATACTGTTTGATGAGGTGACGGGCGACACCCTCCACGTCGACTTCAACTGCCTTTTCGACAAGGGCCTCACCTTCGACAAGCCCGAGCGGGTCCCCTTCCGGTTGACGCACAACATGGTTGACGCCTTGGGCGTCACCGGGTATGAGGGACCGTTCCGCAGGAGTTGTGAGGTTAGTATGGTGGTGCTCAGGGAGAATGAGGAGTCGCTCATGACGATTATGGAGACGTTCTTGCATGATCCGGCCGTGGATATGGTGAAGCGGACGAGGAAACATAGTGTTGTGCCGGATACGCCCAGGGAGGTGTTGGAGGAGATTCGCAAGAAGTTGAGGGGGTTGATGGGGGCGGAGGCGGTGCCGTTGAGTGTTGAGGGGCAGGTGCAGGAGTTGGTGCAGGAGGCGGTGAGTGAGGCGAATTTGTCGAGGATGTATATTGGGTGGATGAGTTTTTTTTAGTGCTGGGATATAGAACAGAAGCATTGTTAAGTAGGTAATTTCTCGATAGTTTATTTCCCACTACCGATCACTAGATATAGATACATCCAAGAAAACAAGAACATGCAAACTTAATGTCACGTCAACACAGCGGAGGGAAAAGTTCGTGTATCCTCCAGTTTGGGTCATCGATATCCCTGAGCTTCCGCGAAACATGCGCATCAAACCACTCGGTAAATCCACACACCGACGCCGGCTCCGGCGGCACCCCTTCTAAACGCAGCCGTCGCAATTCTGGACAACCCATACTCCCTTCCTCCTCACCATCCAACTCCACTTCAGACAACCCATCATCCATCCCCTTCTGCACCAAAATATGCCCCAACCAGCACGGCTTAAACCCCTCCAGTTTTTCCGCAAGACTATCGAGAAGCGCATTCGTCACCCTCGCGTGCACCCCCAGCGCCCGGAACCGAGCCACATCCTCCTCGGTATACGCGCAACCCGTGCGAGGACTGTAGGATACCGCTACTGCTGCGTTCGTTCCTTTGACGAACTCGAGCTGGGATTCGAAGGCGAGGCTGCGGAGGAGGGACAGAGGGCTCAGGGTCATGTTGGAGTTTCGGAAGTGGTAGTAGTTGAGAAGGGAGGAACAGTCTGAGAGGAACCCGTGGGTTGTGGAGCGCAGGGCTGTTGCGAGCGATTTGTTTTGGTAGGGGGACTGGGGGGTGTTAGTGAGTTGGGGGATATGGAGGGGGGGCTTACTTGGATCCATATTAACTCGAGCTCTGCGCTTGGTGGGGGGATGGGTTCGGGCTGGGTGGATGGGGGTGTCATTTTTGTAATGAGAGAAATATTGATGAGTGGGGTGGTGGTGATTGGTTGTTGTGGTGTGTAGTTTGTGGGTGAGGTGTGAAAAGGGAAGCGAGAGAGAGTAAAGATGTTTTTATCAACTCGATATTCGGCGCAAGGAAATGGAAGCGGAAATTGAGTTTGGGAAGGCTCCTGTTGCTTTCTCCGGGGAGGAAGGGAGGAGGATTCATGAGCCACTGCTTACTGGAGTTTTGGGGTGTGGCTGGTTTGGTCTGTATTTTTGCACCCTCGGAGATGGGCTTCTTTTACTTGATGATCAACTATTGTATCAATATTGCAATGCTATTCCGGTCAATAGAGTACCACCCACAACCCTCTCGAAAGCTCTTTTCCTCGCTACTCTGGAGTATTATTCGTCCTTCAATACAACTCTAAGATATGGTTCAAGGCCCCCTAAAAGCCCACGCAGTGAGATTAGAGGACAAACGGGTTCCGACCGGCACAGCTCACCGCGTGCCACTTTGTGACATAAAGATTCGCATGCCTCGATACACTCGCCGTACTTTGGCCGGGCTGCTTTGTACTCTTTGGGAGCAGAACGACGCAATACGAACAAGGTTAGAATATGCAGGCAGGCTAGCCAGCATGGCTCAAAACCCGAGATGACAGTCGGAAGGATGTCAAGAAGTGCGTTCGTTATCCGCGCATGTCGACCAAGTGCCCGGAAACGAGCAACATTCTCATCGTTATACAGGCAAACGTTACGAGGCCCACAGTTTGCAAGGCTTAGCTTCCGCCCTTTGCTGGGGCGCAGACGTGCTTCCCAGACGAGGCAAACCATCATGTCTTCTGGTTTCAACTCCCATCCCATTCTTAGCTTCAGAAGGTGTGCCAAGGCCTCCAAAGTTGCAATGGTTGCCTTTCCAAGGGAAATCAACAATGTCCTCTTTTGGTAATTATACTTGGCCATGTTAGAATGACGACGAGTTGTGAATTGTAAAGGGTATACTTACTTTCCATAATTCCGAATTTGTTTGAAGATTGGCTTGGGCGGTTGGAGGGGCAATTTCAATCTTGTAAGACGAAACAAGAATGCCGCGTGGTTTTGCGAGATCGAGACTAGCAAGCGAGGTCATCTCTGATCGATTTCGCAGGTTAATTTGAGGGGAAAGTCGGGCGAAGTATGGTGTGTGAGATGTAAAAGGAAGGTGAGAAATTGGAGATATTTTATCAATTCACAAGGAAATGTTGAATTGGAAATTCAGTTTAGGAAGGGCGGTTAAAGTTCTTTGTCCGTGGAGTAAGGAAACAGACTTCAGCCACAATTTATGAGCGGAGACATGTGGCTGGTGAATGCACTTCTTTCACATTCGGAAATCTTCCCCGCACTCAACCGAACATCAAACAACAAACGACGCCCGAAGGCGAGACCGACATACTTCGACACCACACATCCATCTGCAGAATTCAGCACATTCGGACGATTTTCGACTCAGTTCTTTGACAAGTAAGTGTTATTTGATTCCATCAATAGAGATCTATGCCAACACTACTCCTTAGGATGCCACCGTCAACCCTCTCATGAACTCGTTCCTTCGTTACTCCGCCTTGCGTGCGGCCGATGTTTGATTGTCGACAGTCTCAACAAACGTACTGGCGACTTTTCGAAGCTACAAAATACGCTGTCAGCATCATTCGGCAATGTGGATGGATGTACAAACCTCGTGGAGACTCTTGACGCAAGCATCGATGTTGTAGTTGAAGCAACTTTTTCGGCTCAACATGGCACCCATTGTGAGGCCACTTACCTCCATGTTGTTGAGGTAGCCAGCAATGTCGTGGTAGCATTCTCTATGCACGTCGAAGTGCTTTCCGAGTGTTGTCATGGCTTCAAGGGCAACCCCCATCTTGTCGTCAATGTCCGTGCATTGGGTGATAAGAGCATTCACATGCTCGATGAGCGTCGTCTCCTCCAGCTTTTCTTGCTTGAGCTTCTGAATCTTGACCCTGAGCTCATCCAGTTTCTTCTTGAGCTTGATTGCTTTGTCGGCGTGGATACCCATCGGAATCCAGAACCACCAGAGTGGTATAGCATATCGGAGTGCCTTGACGGTTTCTTGATCCTGAAGAGGAATTTCATGTTAGGAGATGGGCTCAAAAACAGGGGGTACTTGCCCATTCTTTCTCAGTCAACTCAGCATCTTTTGCAGCCTGCGTAATCTCCTTGACGTGTCTTGCCAGCTCGGTATTGAGGAACTCGAGATATGGCTGTGTTTTTCCGGATTCGTTCTTTGCCGGGCCAGTCTTGTACTGGGTTTCGAGGAATCTAACGTCGCCGAGGAGTTGAGATGTTTTGGTTTTCAACTAGACATGACTTCATCAGCTCTTGTTTTGTGATGGACAAGACAATCCTCCGATTTGGAGGAAACACATACCGTTCGAAGCTCCTCTACAATCTTGGTTACCTCTTTCTTGTTATCTTCTGCTTCTCGCTCCAAAGTACGAAGTGCTGCTCCTGCGGTCTCTTGTGCTGCGTAAAAGTCGTCGTCAAAGGCTGCTTTCTTGTTATACTTGGGATCCAAGATGACTTTGAGCTGTGCCTGCAGGTTCACCCCGTCGGCTTCCGTGAGAAACTCGAGACACTTTCTGGAATAGGTGATGGCGATTGCTCCAGCAGTTACTGACTCTGTTAGATCTTGAAGAATCTTGGTACATATGATGCATACCTAGCTTGCTGAGTTGTTCATCGTAGTATTTGTTGCAGGTTGCTCCAATAGAAACCATAGTTTCTTCAGTTTTCTAGTTATCCAGAGGTTAGTGCCGCTTTCATGGGCAGAGGGTCCTCGCTAACATACATCATAGATCTTTGAGTCGATATCGGTAAGCTTTGTGAACGATGCCTTTGGCATCTTCTTCTCGAATTCACCCGTTGTTTTTGGAAACTTGGATCCCGTGATGATGAAGGCTTGGAGATCTGGGCGAGTCATGATTAGAACGGAAGATGCAACAACAAGATTGGGCGATTCATGACATACCGAAATAGGCTTTGGAATTGATAACGAACTTCTGCGAAGCGCCATCCTTGCCTGGAATAACGACTTCTCGGTTCGAGGTATTCAACTTCTCGAGCGCTTGCTTAACCTTCTTTTCATCTGCGGTAGATGGGTTCCAGGCAGCAGCGGCTTGGGCAGCGGCAGTATCGACGGCCATGTTGATGAATGCTATGCGAGCGAGTTCTGATTATGTTAAAGAGCAGTTGAGAATCTGGCTGATTGTGTGTTTGGGAATGGAATGTGGATTGCAATGGTAGGAATTCTGTGTTCTGATGGATTATGGGGAAGCTTACAGGGGAATCCTGCACCTCATATACTGGTTTAGAAGGAAGCAGTCGGAGCTTCGAATGCCTTCAGTTTTGGAGAGCAAGAGTCCTGAGTCGTCTTGCTGGTATTGCACCAGTTGGACTTTGCTATCTCGATGGCTCGAGACATGAATCATCAACTCGATGCCAGGTCGAAAGCTCTGAAGAAGCTCATCCGAAACAACCTCAATTCACACTTGCAAACTGCGGCTGAACTGGTCGATCATCTCGTAAGTGCTTCTTTCGATCGTTTTCCTCGTCATACTTGTAATCAGTTTACTCCAGAATTTACGTGGTTTCTGCTTCCTTGGAGGGCTTGGGTAGAGCCCCAGTGGTGCACGTGGGTATGGTCAAGCTCTTTGGTCCCATTCGGGTACATCTCGAACGCATCTCGCAAGCAACCTATGCTAGTCGCCAACTTTGAGCATACATCGGAAAGAGAAAGACGGACAATGCTTACTATCTGGAGTAATGATATGCTTCGGCGTTTCGGTGAAGCTATGGTTCTCCACTTTGATCATTCCCCGAGCTGGAGCTGGAGCGTCATATTGCAAAAGTACATACCAAAGTACATGCATAATGCCATTCAAAGCAAGATTGAGCTCTTTTTCAAACGGTGTTCATTCCTAACTTTTCATGGTATATCTCGAGATGCATTGAGATTCAGAAGAAGTTGCTCAAGGTTGACGTGACAGCTGAAACAGAGTGAGACACAACGCCGTTGAGCATGTCGCTTGTCTTACTTACAACCGGTATGACGGAGTTCGGCAGATGCCCATCGAGATCTGCTCTAGGTTTTCGGCATAGATACCTTGCTAGGGTTGGAAGTGTGCCGGTCAGCGTTTTACGGCAGTGATTGAAAACGGTGCACATCAACTTCGGGTTGGAGTGCATACTGCTTCACCTCTTCGGCGGCAACCCAACCATAGGTACCTAGTGTCTTGGCAACGGTCACCACCAGCCTATGCTCGACAGCTGCCAATGTTCCTGCCTCCGTTCCGAAGAACAGCAAAAGCACAATTACATGCTAGAAGACAAGTCTACGAATAACGCAGGTACCGTACAAGCACCTAATCAACATGTCTCCCTGCGAGTGTAAGGCACAGGCTTTGGGGGCTGTTACCTGCCAGTTGGTACTCGGTACCGCGGATATGTTATGCATAGGCTATCCTCGCTTGGCTAGGGCACCATCTGATTGGGACAGATCTGCAACAAGCGAACTGTAAACCCTCCGGAACTTCAGCTCCGATCGGTATGGTCAATGAGGTCATCTGTCTCTGGCAATGCAAATTCACCAATGGAGAGTCTATGCTTTATCATGCACCTACGTTTGCGAGCAGAAACCTCGTAAACTGAGACACAAAGCTCGTATTCTTCCCAACGTTAGAGGTTTCTCAAACATGTTCCAAATCGGATGGAAAAGCTGGCTCCAGTTTCAGGAATTGAGCGATTGTCGGTGATTCAGTCCTTCAGCTGGGTCCAGAAGGTTAATTGCGTTATCACAACTTTGGTTATGGAGACGATCAGTCAGTACGATATACTGCGCAATACTGCAGCAGATGGCCATACTTTTGGAATTGGATTGGCAGAAGACGATGATCGAGCCAGAATTGGGCAGAGTGCGCTGAAAACGACATTTGCTCTTTGGGACTTGTCCGAACTTTGGGTATCATCTCTATCGGTCTTCGAGAAACCTGCTATTAGTCCGAAGCTCCTACAAGATCAATCTACGCAAGAGCTTCAAGTTTGGAAGTTCGAAACCTATAAATCAAAAGCTAGAACCCCAGATTGGACCTCTCTCCATCAAATACTCATACAACTTTCCGGCTCTAAGTTTACCAGCACCTACCGTATACCATCTTCATACTTATCGTACCGCATACCTCTGAGACGAAAAATGGCAGCCCAAAGATTTCACATCTCCGTCGATGGACCCGACACCAGTTATGCATCTTTCCCTAGCGACAAACTGAGTAAAGGGGATCCCCAAAAGATACTTCTCTCGATGATTAGAAGAGAGTGCGCCATGTAAGTCACCGTGATCATATGCTATCAGACCTCGTAGCCTGCACGGACCATGCTAATCACGGGTATCACGTTACACAGCTCTCCAAAACTCTGGTTCACGGCAGATGGAAAGAGCCGCATCAGCGATGACACAACCCTCCAATATTACATGTCCTTGACCACTGAGGTTTGTTCAGAATTCATCTCCCGACAACTTCACGAAACTTGGTACCTAACCACCACAACAGGGTCAACAAATCTTGAGCTCACTCACTTCACCTTCATCAAGTTCACCACCATCGGCAGAAGAGGAAGACAACAATGGTAACACTCCGACATTCCGAATCCCGGTCTCATCCTTAGAGATCGTTTACTAATTTCTCGACGAGAAGATACTCCAGCAGGCTCTGACGATGGAAACCCGGAACCATCAGTCTCGGCGGCCGACACAAACAACTCTGGCGGCTCGTCAGCACAATCGACCGGCATCAAGACCCTGACTATCACTGTCACCGATGGGAAAACGGATCGAAGCCCGAAGAAACCTCTCGATCTCCCAGGCGAGAATGCTGCTCTCAGGAAGCTCCTGGAAGGTATCGCCAAAGGACCAGGGCTCGTCACCGGGACTTTGCCGACATTCACCGATCGACTGCTTCGAAGCTTGAAGGAGGACTACTCTGTGAAGGCTGGAACCGGGAACCATCCAGAGCCAATTGAGCTGACGGAGCAACAATGGGATGCGGTTCTCAGAAACAACCGAGCCTTCCATGGATACTGGTATGATTGGAACAAGAACATCTTGGTGAAGGCAAGAAAGCCAGGTAAGCTCACTCTCCTGTGGATGTGCCGGACTATGTTGTTGATTGTGTGATGGATTGGTTGCTAACCGATTGAAGCCTTTAAACTGAAAGGAGCTCGTCCCGTTGGCACTGAGACGAGTACTGGCAATAAGGTAAGCAACATCAACAGAGTCACATCAAACACCCTTTCTAATCGGAACACCAAGCCTGTTGTTCCTCCGGTTCCGCCGTTTTACATCTGCGACGATGCTAGCGTTGACGTCCATGAGATTCGGAGCCAGTTTCAGCATACCTTGGCTAAGGAGGGTTTCAATTCCACGGCGGTTGGTGGAAGCATGTACGTATCTCTCCAGATGTTGCGTTCATTGCGGAGCCTGTCCGACGGATCAATCGCTAACTGGGTTTAACAGAGGAGGAGGATCGGCTTCGGTACCGGCTACCATCAATGCCTCCTGGGAGCAGGAATCTGCATACGCCAACCAGGACAAAACATCCATCAAAGTTGAATCTATCGTCACCACATACAATGTAAGAACCCCCTCGATTGCATTCAATCTCAATCTTGATACTGACGCAATGGCAGTTTCCTAGAGTGACCATAGATCTAGAGTGCGAGGATCTTGAGTTGACCGACGAGTGCAAGAAAGACATCGAAAGGCTTGTGGCCAGCAAGGATTCGACATGGAAAGAACGATTTGAGCGCATGTACGGTATGTCATTCAGCAAGCTTTCTGCATACCATTTGGGCTGTGCAATCCCAGCATGCAGCTGCTGACATTTTGTTAGGAACGATCTTCGCGACAAAATTTACCCTTGGCGGATTCCTCCACAGCACCCAACATATCGACGAAAAGGAGAAGTCCAAGCTTGATCAGATCAAAAACCAGAGTCGTATTGCGGCCGGCGTCAGTATTCAGTCACCGAAAGCGAGCGGCAGCCTGAACTTCGCCAAAGTCAAATCCGATACGGAAAGTGATGGAAAGGCGACATTGTATCAGGAAGCAAGGCTCACATGGGATGCTCGTGGCGGTGATACGCTACTCACCTCCAAGTAGGCTTTTCTTTGTTGGGATAAATCAGATTGCTAACCAATATGCAGTCCGGCTTTGTGGGCAGGCACTGTCAAGAACTATCGTCTATGGCGTCTTATGAATGTGAGTTTAAATATTTGGCCAAAGCCGATACAGTCGTATCCTCTGACACTTGTATAGCAAGAAAGACTGGTCAGAGTCAAAGACCTAGTCAGAACGATTGCACCTGCCCTTTTCGAAAACCTGGATAATCCAAGCTCGAAGAAGCCCGGAAGTTCCGATGTGATCAAGGATGAAGCGGCGCAGGAGAAAGCCCGCAGAGTGATTCAACGAGCCATTAAAGACTGGAAGACGACTGGTCAAAGCACCATCATCAAGGCCATGGAGGATTATTACGAGCAAGAACAGTTCTACCTGGAGGGAAAAATTGCTCCCTACAACGACTTTTGCCGTGAGAACTTGCCAGGCGAAGAGGACGCGCTGATCCCGCCTGCTACGAAGTTCCGAGCAACGGATGACGATCAGAAGACTGGATTGGGCCTGTATATGGGGAGCAAGGGGCTACTCGAGCTCGTGTAGAGGATTCAGAACGTATGGTGGGCATTTGTCTTTGGCAGTTGCGGCTTCGATAGAAGTACATACCCAATAGGTACCTTGGAATGAATTATCACGACTCGACGACTATTTGCTTTTCTCTGTCCATGTGTAACTGAGGCTGGATTGCAGCGGAAAATTGTTCTATTTGCTCATGGTAATGACACAGTAAGTGGTTGGAGAGTTTCGCCTGAGACTTGTTGATTGTGAATTGCACGGAGAATTTTATGAATTTAAAGGCCCGACCTGGAAGATTTCTTTGTCGAAGAAGCGAGCGAAAAGTTTCTAATGCCAGCATTTGTTAAAGCTACCACATCGATGCATCGCTCAACCTTCATTAAACCAATTGAGAGTTCTCAATACAACTGTGAGTGTATATTGTGCATCGTGTGTTTCCAGGATCTGACCTCTTCTCTAGGTGTATGCATAACACAACTTCAGCCGACAACGAGAATTCACCTTCACAAATACTCAGAAGCACGCAAGTATGCCAGCTCCTCAGGCCGCTATCGCATCAGTGTGCAAGTTCGTCTCCAAGCTTCGAATTTCAGAGATGGTACGAGTACGGTCAAAACTAGCCGAATCGCTGAATCCCGAAAAGGAAAGATTAAGACACGAAGAAGTCGTAAACGATCTGAAAGCCACAATATTCCGTCGACAAGCTCAAAACAATCTCTTGTTTACGATTCACGATGCCACCGATCACATAAGTAAACCGATCCTCGAAAGTGCACTTTTCGGGACCGTTGCTGCAAAGAAGCTCAATACCACATGCGAGGCCTCTAGGATAAGGCAAACATACAGCGAAATAATCCTCCAAAATGCGAACACTCGGAGGGTCTTCATCATACTACTAGCAATCGATAGACTTACAAGCATTACCAGTTTTATTGATAACTTCTGTCGAGATCCATGTTTTCCTGGTGTCCTTTCAAGTTACCAAACATTTGAGCATTTTACTCGATGTCCGGGTCGGTGCAACTTGAGATTAGATTCCAGGGATGTACAGAGGTTCTACGAGCAGTTTTATTATGGCTTTTTCCAACCACCTACCTTGGCTGCTGGAGACATAAACACCTACACTTTCGAAGAAAACTACGAAGCTTTCGTACCCTTTACAGCGTATGAAACAACAGAAGCAGTAAACAACTTCAAAGTTTCGCTTCTTCAGAAGAACGGATCAGAGCGCGAACTCTTGCTTCAGAAAGTGAGGTGTCGGCATGCAAAGCCACAAGACTCGTCTCAGCGACAATGGTGGTTCAAGGATGAGATTCGGAACTTCAGGGCCGTTCTGGCAATTGGTGATGAGGATGTGGGAGTTATCCATCCTCATGTCGAGATGTGGTTCGCAGTATACACCCAGGATGGGATCGGAAACATACTCAAGGTTCCAATTGCTGGCGTCTCGATGCATGCTATGCTGACTAGAAGCGAAGAGCAATGCTTCTGGGAGCACAAGAGTGTGCATGAGCAGGTTGTTGTTATGGCTGATTGGTCCCACTGTCTTGCATCAGCTCTCCGTTGGCTTCACGCCAGAAGCGTATGGCATGGAGGAATCAACCCACATACGATTATGATCACAGCAGACACTCATCAGACCGTCATCGTGGACATTGGTACTGCATGGCTTTCATCAAGGAAGGATCAAGATGGGAACGATACTATGCCACAGGCACATCGCAAGTATGCAACGCTTTCGCAGCTGATCCGCAATGCATGGAGTAGGCGACAAGTAGATATATGGGGCCTTGGTCTTGTATTCCTTGAACTGGCAGGCTTTGCTTTGTATGGAACAGGAAGTGATGCCGTGTGGAGGATCTTTGTGGATATGCTGCCCGCAACAAGAGAGCTAAAGACTGGGGCTTCCATGTATGAAGAAGATCGGTACAACTACTGCGAGTATATCGATATTCTGCACACATATGGCACAATGTTTCTCGAACCATCAGGTGGCCTTTTCACCACGGATTTGTCGAAGCTAGCCCTGAGGATGGCCACCGGATGTCACTATGGATGCCAGGGCCCCAACGCGCAGAAGGCAAAGAAGGAAGCATGGAGGATATTGCAGATGGTGAGAAGAGATGATGCAAACTCCAGCAATTTTGTGGATGCTAGTTTGAATCCCCATTGCCCATGCGAAACAAGGAAAGAAGCTATGGAGCATCATAAAGCATATGGGTATGACTGGGGCGAACATGATGATGAATTCTACGAGGACGAAGATATGTTTGACAACTATTCGGACACGGGCAACGCCCCTCTCTGCGATTGCCGCACCTGTTGTGGACTCACTGCTAGAGAACGAGCATTGATTGTCCGTCAATGGTTAGAGTGTAACTACGGTGAGCATGAAGACACAAGTAACGGAGAAGCAGGCAGTAAATCTGGTGAGGAGATAGCCTATTACAGCGATTCTGTAAACGTACAGAGTGTTCTAGATGATCTTGGAGAGAATGAATGGTCAAGCTCAATCGAAGCTGGCACTGTATCAGCGAGTGAGAGTACAGTCGATCCCAGTATCGAAGGAACAAGCTCGAGAACAGCCACATCCATTCTTCGTTCACCAGCCAGAAAAGGAAATACTCCGTCAATGGCGGAGTCTCCTAAGACAGTCCGATTTGATATTGATGAGTTCGAATACTATATCCGATCCACAAAACTTTAAAGGATCACGAAGTATACTAGTAGCTTGCGGGTTCAATTCAAGCTACCGGGGTGAGAGGCACGAAGGTAGTTGCGGCACCCAAATTACGACGGAGATAGGATTAAGTTTTAACACGGTGCTACACGTGTCAAATTATGTCGGGGCAGGATCTTGAAAGAGATGGTGAGCTTTCTGCTGGGGACGGGGCGAGGGCTGATGTGGAGGCATACAATGAGCCGGAGGGGACGGGATTGGTGGAGTATCTCAAGGGTGAGATGGGGGAGGGGAGTGCGGTTTATGGGATGCTTAAAGAGGCGGAAGAGAGGCAGGGGAGGGAAGTGGAGGTGGGTGCGGGGGCATGAGTGATGTTTCCGGTGTTGACATGAGTATGAACGGAGGGGTCGTGTTTGGGTCCATGTATGTAGCAATTATACAGGGCCTACGAGTTTTTGGTTTCTGTTCCCGTGATTGAGCTTTGCGGATTGGTAGTGACTTTCTCTCTCGTGTTCCTCGATGTTCGGTTTTGTTGAAATCTCTTGAGCCGTCGAGAGTCTCGTATCCTCGTACTGGGCCTCCTATTTACGTCCCCATATGTATCTCGTATTTTCTTTTCCTGCATCTTGTGTATATTTGCCGTGGCCTCGTTTCCGTGCATTCCATTCTGAAATGCCAATGCAATGCATCGATATCCATTTCCCTCTGTACTACTAAAATACAGCTCGTGTAGTTGGGGTATAAAAGATCAATTGGCTGGATCCACGAATTCATCGGGGCTCATCTTCGTACTCCCATTCTTCCGTATTACTTTCGCGTACGTTTTGCATGCTGAAAAGGTATTAGCCAACTTAGAAGCTGTGAGGCGGGTGGAAGCGGACTTGTCCAATACGGTTGCTTCTCATCTTCCCTATGGTATGCATGTGTAAGTACTCGTATGTCGTGATGGATAACGATGATGTTCTATTGTCTATCTACAGAATTCGATATATCTCTAGGTCTTGAGCCCTTCCCGTCTGTGCCGTCTTGTCATCTCCCTAGCCACAGTGGCTCGTTCGCTCCCTTGTAACGTGACTCGCTTCCTATCCCTACATCACATCCCTCTCTGCCGGCACCTAGCCAATGGTCCTCCATCGTGATTCCTTCCTCGAGTAGCAGTCCCACATCCCTAGACAGTTGTTGCCAATCGTCGAGTTGGTCCCCTTGCCGGCTCCAGATTTCCTCCATCGCGTGAACTTCCTCCTCGGTGATGTCGTCTGTTGTTGTCATGTACTTGGGGATTTTCCAGCCCTGTGTGGTGTAGTAGTCTCGTAGTGCGTCTTTGGCTGTAGCTCGAAGGCTGTGGAGTGGTTCCCACGACTCTGCTGCCGTTGGTTGATCCTTCCAGTGGATTAAGAACTCCATGCGGCTCTTCTTCGTTCGGGGGTGCTTTTTGTACTGATGTTTGACGATATGATCGATCTCAAAGACCGGCAATCCCTTAAGTATCTTGAGGGGGTGGTAGATGTTGGAATTCGATCCGGCTGCCTGTATGCGTTCTGTCGTCCCAGTGACCGAGTGCCACCTTCCATGGCCGGAGGTTGACGCCACGGCGTCCATGGGTATATAGGCCGTAGTCACCACCAGGTAGATAGACAATACAATCAACGTTCACTCGCATTCTTACACGTTATCAGCACCACAAGCTCCAACGGAACTATCTTACCACACTTCACCTCTCTAAAACTTATCCTTCTACGAACCTCTTGCCTTACGCCTTACGTACGCCAAGACATCAACAACAACAACACCACACGAATCCATCCCGCGCGTCGCTAACCATCACCATGTTCACCAACACCTTCAACAACAACGTCAACCTTGTCAAGACTCTCATGACCATTTTCCAAGGAACGCCAATCCTCCATGACAAGAGCGACTACCAGCCCTGAAAGGACGCCATCATGAGCAAACTCACACTTGCTCGTGCGACTGGGCTGGCTGACGGCACGGATACGGGTCCCACCACTCAAAATGTCAAGACGTACGCCCAGGCACTAATCAGCCCACAACCATCACCATCCACCACCTCCAGCAACCCATTCGAAGGCGTAGAGGGGATCCTGCCAACTGCAACACATGGACCTCCTCATGAGAACACAAGAAGACATACGAACCAGAACTCGGAAACGCCACAACCACAATCACCACCTTCGCAAGACCAGACCCAAGCGCGCCAACAGCAGCAGGCACAGGCTCAGGCTGAGGAACGCCAAAGGCAACAACAGCTGCAGGTTGTTCTTGATCAAGCCAAGGAGGAATGGAAGACCAAGAAGCAGACAATCTTCATCTTGATCAAGGACAGTCTTGCGGCTGAGATCCGATACAGAGCAAGACCATATACGGAGGAGCATGACATCAAGGGACTCTTGGAGGATCTGAAGGCAACGTACTCAGTGAAGACGCTGGGTGATGTATCACACCTATACAGAGGGTATCTTCTTGCGCAGATGCGTGATGGAGATCATCCCAATGAGACTGTTGCCCAATACAACGAGCGACTGAGGGAGAAGAGGGAGAGATTGGTTACAGGGCTTGGAGGACAACTGGACCCTGACGCCATGCGTGCTGTGCTGTATCTGGAGGCTATGTATGCCTATTATCCGTCTGAGGTCAAGATGATCTTGGACTCTCCACAGACCGGAGCTACGTCTGGCTCGTCTGGTGGGGAGGACTTTAGAAGCCTCAGCTTGGACCATGTTATGTCACGGATGGAGACGCTAACCTCCATGTCTTCAGAACCTGCCTCCCTCAAGGCACTGAAGATCTCAGTTACGGGCAGCAATCAGCATGGAGCGGGGCCTGGGAAGAAAGGAAAGGGCAAAGGTAAGGGAGCAAAGGGACGCCAGCATGGAAAACAGCAACCACCAGCCACGCATACGGACTTCAGCACTGGGGCAGTCACCAAGCCTCAACCACCACAACAGTGCGCTCTATGCGGACGGACCAACCACCCAACAGAGAAGTGTTACAGCCTAGCCACAGCACAGAAGGCTATACGGGAGAAGTCCTCTGGTGGAGCCTCTGGTTCCAAGGATTCCTCAGGTTCATCTGGCAGCGTCCTACGGGGCAACAAGAGCAGGCTCTGCAGAATCCGTAGCGCGCGTGCAAAAGCTGCAGAGATGGAGAAGAAGTCAGGAGTACGCTTTGCTCCCTGGGGCGTGGACTCAGGCACAAACGAGCCCATGACCAGTGATCTCTCCGTCTTTGACGCTGATACCTTCAAACGCTTTCAGAAGCCTGTTGGTATTGAGCTGGCTGACAGGTCTACCATGTGGGCTTACGGATGGGGCACAGTCACTATCAACCCCAACCTGGTCTACAAGGAGGTCTTGTATGTTCCTGTCCTTGGTGAGAATCTCTTGCCTACCTTCCGTGAGTGCGGCAAGAATAGAGACTTGATGTTCTGCATGGTGGATCGTACCTGTGACATTATACGGGATGACCAGATCATTGTTACTGCAACAAGAGACGATGACTTTGGGCTCTACATTCTCTATCAGACACTGCCAAATGCACAGCCTCCTCTTACAGCAAATCTGGCCACAACTCGGAAACGGAAGGCTGAGAGTCCACCTACCTACGCACAGGTACTCACGTCTGGTATACCTGCCACATCAGCCACTCTCAATGGTCTATCCGTCCTTGCTGCCCGTACAAAGCCCATTGAGATGAAGAAGGAAGAAGCACGCCAATTGCTCTCTTACTGGCATGTGCGGCTTCGTCACTGCAGTATTCCTCGCATGCGCCAAATGGCTCTGGAGAACCTGGTGGAGGGAATGCTAACGAAGCAGATCATAACTGCCTCTGGCTACAACCTACGGATGGAGTGTGAGGCGTGCAGGCTAGGGAAGGCTGTACAGCATCATCATACGAAGTCTGCAGGGAAGAATCCGCCAACGGAACCTCTCCAACGCCTGCATCTGGATGTCTGTGGTCCATGGAAGGTCCCAACACTTGGATCCTCACGCTGCAGCTACAAGAAGTCTGGGATTCCGCCTGGGAGTAAATACTTTCTCAGTATAATGGATTCATTCTCTGGCTACTCTTGGGTTTATTTCTATACGTCCAAAAGTGACTACTATGATGTGATCCTCAGTCACTTGAAAATGCTCAAGACGTCTTACCCGCACTTCCATGTAGCCAAGATCAGATGTGACCAGGCAGCAGAGTTTGTCTCTGAGCCTTTCCAGGCGTATTGCAAGGCAGAGGGCATCTTGCTAGAGCTGACATCTGCTTACGCACATGAGCAGAATGGAGGAATTGAGAGACTGCACCGTACGCTCACTACAATGGCCAGAACCATGATGTTGACATGCGGGTTACCAGAGGCGTTCTGGGGGTTAGCAATAAAGGCAGCATGCTATATCCGCAATCGTCTCATCAGCAAGAGCGTCGTCAAGAAGGTTGGCTCAGCTGTGCCATATGCGGTCCTCAACAACCATCCACCAGATATCAGCAATCTGATACCCTTTGGGTCTTTGGTCTACGTAACTATCCCAGAGGAGAAGCAGGTGAAGACTGTCTCTGAACCCCGTGCTCAGAAGGCAATCCTTGTTGGTTATACGGAGACTGCCCACCAGTGGCTGGTCTACAACCTGACGACTTTGACTGTGGACCTTGTCCGTGACGTCACACCTGGGGAGGGATTCCCGGCGTTGGACTATCTGAAGAAGAAGACAGCGTCTAAGGTATTCCCTTTCATGGGCCTTCCTGACGTAGGAGAGTCAGAGAGGAATGCAGAGGGTGAGACCATGCTCTCTTTGGCCATGGCAACGTCAACACGGTCTGAGCCGCAACAGGTGCAGGTCCAGACCACGCAGCCTCCACAGGAATCTACCACTCAGCATCAGAGTCCCAGTCCACCTCCTGGATCCCTGTTTGAGGGGGGATGTCAGAATGATGTCAACCAAGGATCCAGTGCACGTCAAAGTGCATCTCCTAGCCCTGCACCTCCACAGGAGCAGCAGCTGGAAGATGAGGAGGAACCTCCCGTAGGACAAGCGCCTACAGACGAAGAAGACCCTCACATGGAACATGCGTCCACAGATGAGGAGTACGACTCAGACTGCATTGTGGTAGATGCTCCATATGTGCCAGGATATTGGATTATGGCAGACAAGGCCGTAGTCAGGAGGAAGTCGAAGAAAGCTCGCCGTCAGCACTGGCAGTCATCTGTCCAACAGCCTATCTCTCGCAAGGATATTCTAGAACCTCTACCTAGGCGGCGATTCAATGCACGAGTACACAAGGCGAAGGTTCGTCTAGCCATACGCCTGCCAGAGCTGGACCTTGACGACCCACGCTCTTACAGGGAGGCTATGGATTCGCCATATGCTGAGCATTGGAAGCAAGCCATGGATGAGGAGATGGGATCTCTGGGGAAGACTGGCACATGGACAGGCGCCAATCTGCCTAAGGGTAGATCTGCATTGACAGTCAAGTGGTTATTCACCAGGAAGCTCCAGGTGTCACCAGACGGAGAAGAGTCCATCAGGTAAAAGGCCCGACTGGTAGTGCGCGGCTTTGAGCAGAGGTACGGGATTGATTTCCACGACACCTTTGCACCCGTCATTGCCCACAAGACCATTCGGATCCTACTGGCAGCCTCTGCAGTGGAGAGGTACCATGTACACCAGATGGACGTCAACATCGGAAAATCCGCCAAGACGCCAGTGCTGACAGCGGGCGAATTCTTAGCGTTGGCGTCCGTATCATTTCCTGCTGATGGCGGCTGACACAGGTGTCACGTTTTGCCAGCTGGCAGCTGCTGGCAGCCCGGTTCGCCAGCTATTTGCTGTGGTGGAAAAGGCAGAGCCAACGCCACTTGTTTGTTTGCAAAACGAGTGAGCCGCACTATCGGTTCTTTCGCACCTGAATGTAATGACCGCACCACGACTTTTAGTAACACGCGACGCTTCCTTGCCAGTTTGCGCATCTTTTGTCGCGGGTGTAG